>JACDOX010000093.1:389587-393367 GCA_014549065.1 Cardinalis cardinalis
TGAGTGCAGCTTCATTCCTAATTAAGAATTGCAGTAATCAGCCAAGAGGCTTATTGTGTGAAGTTGAGGAGCCAAAATTATTTGTGAATTCAGTTCAGATTCAATGGATTTTTTTCAGCCTCCCCAGAAATGTTTCATTTCTACATTTTGCAACAAAACGCTTTCATTTTGTAACAAATCTAATTTCCTTCGTAGAGTGTGAAATGGTAATTTTGTTTTGCTGTAAAGACTATTCTTGGGTTGATCCAAGCCACTAGTATTGTTGTGAGGTTTTTTGAAGTTTGGTTGTCAGCTTGAAAAAATTAACTATTTGCATAGTTGGGTGCATGAGACGGATGCACAGCTCTGGAGCTGTATCTGGGATCCAGGTCTCTGCCAAGAATCAGGATCAACTGATGAGACTGGACAGCCTCCCTGCATTTATTTGGCCATGGGCAAAATGATGGATCCAATATGTTCCTCACAAAGCTTTGTCTTTGCTGCCTGTGGAGCTGCAAAGCCTATGGGTAAGGTAATGGTTTACTGCTTTGTTTCCAACCAGTTTATAATTTATAACTTTTCTTTTGTAAGTACTTCTATAATGTTTTACTACTTCTTCTTCATTTCTGCTTGGCTTTTGTGGGTGAAAAAAGTTGCCAAATGCCAGCAAAATGTGAGGTTTTTTTCTTTGGGGCCTCAGAGAATACATGAGCCAGTGCCCCTAAACAGCACATTGCTGGAGGATTAGATGTTGTGTGTAACCTAGAAATGAGAGCAATCATGGCCTATTTATGAGATATTAACCCATCAGGAATCCCACTCCAAACAAATATGATTTATAAAGTGTTATTACATTGCTGCTACAGTGTCACCCGGCAACTCAATTAGAAAGGCAAAAATGCTGCTTGAGAGCCCATTTTGGTCAATGAAAATACACCCTCGATGCCATTGGTGTGTGAGGCCAAACTCTGGGGGAAGGAAGCCTTCGGAAAGGGGGGACCTTTTCCATGGAGCTGAGACAAAAATGCACCAGCCTGAGTTCCAAAGGCAGAGGAGTGGGACACAGTTGTGAGTGTGACACAATTCCAGTGTGTGTGTTCGGTGCATTTGCACCAGTGCATTTCACACCTGCAGAGAACTCCTCACTTCAGTTCAGCATTTACTTGGTACTGATCTGGATTTAACCCTTGGCCATCTGTGGCATCTTTCAGCCTGACTGAAATAAAACACCTTAGGCTGTTTTGTTGCCTCTCCCAATGCCCAGATGGGCACTGTGGGTTATGCCTAAGGATTCTGCCCTCCTGCTGAGGACTGTTATGTGGCATGGCCACCCTTGTGCAGGAATACATCATCTGGAGCATTTTCATCTTCATCCCCTCAATGCACACATGTGTGTGTATCTATCTATCCATGTATTCTTGGAGGTTTGTTCCTTCTGCCCAGTCATTTGGAATTACTCTCTTCAGGTTTCTGTAAGGTTGAGTCACTCTGTGCTTCTCCTCTGGGTTTGTCAAATATTTTTATAGAAATAGGTAGTACTTGGCCAATTTTATTCTCCTTTTAGCTTTGGTTCCACTGCTTGCAAGTGCTCTCAAATGCCTTCCCACWGAAAGAAGGTCCTTCCTAGTTTTGGTCTCTTTTGATTAGGATCTTTCAATTTCATGATAATTCTTGAAGCCTGGGCAGTGCTGTACACAATAGTGTTTTTTTCTGAAGTTTCCTACATGGACTCTACAGTCTGTTGATGAGTGCTGACCCAGAGCTGTAGCTGCAAAAGGGTTTGCAAGGATAACAATTATAAGCATTTCCTTTTCCTTCTGAACACTGTGTGTGCTGTGTGAGCCCAGGCAGTGATGGTTTCAGCTATGTAATGGCTCCACCAGCATGTCACAGCAGATGCTGTTGTAGGACAATTCTCATCTCACTTGTGTTTTGCATTTTAGGCCCTTTGTGCATTTAGACAATGACACCTACCCATGCAGCAATGTTATCTTTCCCATGGGCTTTTTTTATACTGGCAATCTGGGGGGAAGAGATATTTCCAAAGGTCATCATGCAATCTAATAATCTATTTTAAATGAGACAACGTTGAAATTCTCATGCTTAAAATTCATGTTCATCTATATATTTTTTGTGTCCTGAACCAGGTTATTGTACAGGATTTCTATTCATAGGTGCCCCCAAACAGACAACTCTCGTCCTCTTCACATTTTTGTTTTTCTCAGGATGTGCCTGTATATATTTATTTGTACAAAGACTAAAATAYCTTATTAAGATGGAAGATTATTTTCCCTGCCAGACACCTTGCCCTTCGTGCCAGTTTCCTCTATGTCATTCCCCGTTTGCCTCTCCATGTATTGCAGGCAAATGTGGTCTCTGCCATTTGCTTACCCTTGTATTCTCTGTGTGCCTTGGTATGTCTTTTAATTAGATGCACTTCTGTTCTTTCATTGCTCATTAACCCTTTCTTTGGAGAAGCWGCTTCCCTTAGCCCTACAAACAGCCTCTGTTTTTCCCAAAGTCAAGTCCATTTCCCTCAGTAACCTTGATTTCACCAGCTATCAGTTATACCACAAAATAATTCAGCCTCTAATTAGTCCATCTGTTAACTATTCAAGTACACATGACTTATCTTTATTATGTAACATAATGGTCAGTTGTCTTACCTGCTAGTGATATTTTGGTATGAAAAATATGTTTTTCTGCTTGTGACATTCCCACGTTGCCAATGTGCCCCCTGTGGAATATACTGCAGATTACACACTTTTACAGTCAGTGCCAGGCAAAGTGAGAAGGATTTCAACCTCTCTAATGTTTTTTTTTTTCTGCAATTGTTGTTCCAAGAACGTGCAGGGGCTTTGTAGTTACACCCTTCTGTTCTTTGCCAGATTTCTTCAACTGAGAGAGATTGATGCTAACAATCATTTTATGGATTTTTATGGAAATTTTTATGGAAAAAATTATTTACCTCTGATTAAAGTCAGAATATTTTTTACCTTAATTTCCCACTGTCAGTGCTGCGGGCCAAGGTTACATTTCTGTTGCATGATGAGAGCCAGTTATTAATTGACCACTTGAAATATCTAACCTGTATTTTCTCTGCTGGCATAGAGTTGAGAACTTTTCATTAATTCAGATTTGTCATGATCTAGAGAATTAAACTTTATTATTGGTCACCAACAGTGCTGTGACAAATGTTCAAGTTYCTAAATTATTTTCAGGGAGTTTTTTATTTCTGGGACTTTTTTCCTAGAATGTTTGTTATTATTTGGCAAAACAAGCTGCATGTTCTGGAAGGTTGTGTTTAAGGATTGTCTTTTTTGGAGCAAAACACAAGACTGAGTACAGGTAAATGTGATGTACAACAGTTTTACTAGAATGTGTCTATTGTACTGTGTCTTGTGTGCTCACAAGGGTTTATAAGATTATTATTATTATTATCATGATTTTGGTTTTACCYAGGAGAACTAATTCCTGGTAGGTCTTTATTATTACACTCTCCCTACAAAATGGGGAGAATGTAACTGGAGTAATAAGAAAATTCTCCTTTTGCAATCCTGACAGGATGTCTTCTACAACTTTATTTTCATGGGTTCAGAATTGACCTGAAACCATACATTGCTGGAGGTCTCGTGGTATCTCAGCTCATGGAAAGATTTCAAGCAACTCAGCCAGCAGTGAGAGGGCTCTTGAAACCTGGACAAGACTTTGGGGCTTTACTTACATAAAACCTCCTTTTTCATTCATTGCCAGTCTGTTGCCTACCTTGAAAACTGGACAAGGCTTTTGGGTTTTACTTGT
>JACDOX010000093.1:393477-419162 GCA_014549065.1 Cardinalis cardinalis
CCAGTCTGTTGCCTACCTTGAAAACTGTGAGTAGAAGCTGTACCTTTCCCAGATCTTTTTGGGGTGTAGAACTCAGAGTTCCTTTTGCAAACTGGCCAACAATTATGGCAATATGTTGYTCAGTGTTATCTCTAAATCTCCTTTGTTCATTCCACCATTCACAGAGAGTCCCAAAAGTTCTTTGATGGGACAGAGAAGAATTAATGCCAAAGTTGAATGAGTTACAGCCGCTACCACCTAATTAAAATGATTTTGTGCCAGTTGCTTTTGTTGGGCAGGATCCACACATAATATGATTTTAATCCTGTTTATATACACTCCTGGGACAGATTTGAGATCAGTGCTGCCATTTAAGTGAGGTTAATCAAGCATACTGGATGCAGCCTTTGTTTCTGTGCTGTGTGGGAAAGGTGACTGGAGCTGCTGGATCCTGGCTGGCCGTTCCCTGGAAAAGCAGAACTTTCTTGTTGCCCGAGTGTGTGATCATTAACCCCAGCCCAGCCCCGGAGCCCCCCCTGCCTGCTCCTCGGGACTGTGCAGCTGCTGTTATTCACACAGGAGCTCAGAGTTATCAACTGGGTCGTCCTGGCAGCRGATCCCTGGCTGTACAGAGGGTGGAAAACAAGTGAAAAATAATTACATCTTCCCTAAAAACAAACACTATTTTTTGTATTCTCGGYGCGTTTTATGTGTATGTAAAGGACATTATGGCAAAATGAAAAAGACCCTCATAAAAATCCTTCTTGAAAAGTATTGTTGCTGACAGCCGTGACCTCTGTGAGTCTGCATGTTTACCCATAATTCATAATTAACAAAGACATTAGAACTGCCACTAGAGGATTCTGGGCTTTATTTCTTTCTAACTGGGCAGTACTAATGCTGGAAGTGCTCCCAATTCAGTGATTTAACATTTCAGGAAATCTTGGAGAGGCAGCAGAAGCCTCCTTATATAGTTCATACTCTGGGACTGTGGTTATACAGATATGGCTGAGATAATTATTCAGCTCTTGTTATTGCTATAGTTCTGCACCTGATCCCTGAGCCATTAGAGCACTCTGCAGGTTATTACAACTATCAAACATCAAGGTCTCTTTTCTAGTCTCTCGACTATGTGGTTATCATTTTACTTCTTTTAAATCCTCCATCTGCAGAGAAAGCTTCCAYGCTCTAACTTGGAGATCTGCTAACACTTTTTTTTTTTTATGACTTCCCAAATGAGGCCCTTTCCTTACCAGCACATTAACATAAAAATATGAACTTAGACTTTCTCTGCTTGTGTTGTGTTTATTTTTTTCTGTCTTGTTMGTTTCTTCTTCAAGACCCTCAGTGCCTACACTTCACTCTGGGTGGAGAAGGAGTGCAGGGAGGTAGGRGGTCTTCAGAATCATAAAACCCCATGAAATCTCCCCAAATCTCAGTGTTTATGGGGATGGGTTGAATCAATGTTGATTTTTAGCTGATACACTTCTTTCCTTTACAAACATTTCTGCTTTACTGCTGCTTTTCAAACTGGTTAAAAATTGAATGAAGATTGAMTGGCACCTTCAAATGGGGCTTTGACTCTGGCTGTGCTTGGAGATTCCTGGCTTTGTGTGCTGGAATGGGCAGTCCCCAGGTAATGTTTAAGAAGGGGAAGCTTGTCAGGAGAAAATCCTTGCTGTATGTGATAATATCAGTTTATTGTCAMCTTGCTTTCACTGATGACCTGAAASCAACCCCAAAACTATGATCCAAACTGGGGAAATGTGAATAGCCCAGTCCTTTTAGGTATTCAGGGGGATGATGCTATTTAGGATAATTTTGTGAAGCAGGAGCTGTGTCAGCTGCATCTTAGGGGGAAGCAGGAGCTGATGCTGCCTCATGCACGAGGGATCTGGGCTTTGGGAGAGCTGGCTCTGCATGAGAGCAACCAAACACCAGCAGAAGGGTTCCAGCAGCACCAGGCAGACCRAGGGGCTGCCCCTCCACCAAGGGGCAGGGGCACAGACAGCGTGGCAAAGGAGCAAACATATGCTTGCTTATTAATATTGCTGTGCTGTCGTCCCACAGCACATTCCCCTAAACGGGCAGCAGCTTTATGGGCAGATCAGGAGGATGTGGAACAGGAGAAAATAAAAACATCATGTATGGGCTGGCTTTTGGGGTTTTTTTCCTCCATTTTTTCTACACAATGTGTAATTTAACAGATATATAATTTATGTTAGACAGAGGAGTGAATGTATAATGCATATTATGCTATTTTTAAAATCATAGATATTAGCAAGTGTCTCTGGAAAGCTGTGGGTTTATGAAATGAAAGCAAAGGGTAATTATGCTGTGACTGGTGCTTTACTTGTTCTCTGGTTGTTCTTATGTGTTTTTACTGTCTCCTCTGCATGGCCTTGCATAAGAATAGCACTTTTGTACCAACTCTTTGTTGAGATCTTTCAACAGCAAATGTTAATATGTTTGGCTTATAAATACTGATAATTGCCAATTGTGTTTTAAATTCTATTAGTGTGACATTAAAATAAACAGGCTGCACCCAAAGGTTGTTGAGAGGSATTTCAATATTGTCTTACATTGAAATAGCTCTCTGAAATACATCAATATCTATATAAAGTAAGGATGTATATGACCTGTGGAACTGGTCAAAAATGGTAAAAAATACATGGAGTTTGAGTTTTAAATCATCCATTAATTTTTTTTTCCTGTACTTTTGGGAGCTACCAGAAAAGACACCTTTTAATTTATTTTTTGAAGAGGTAAAATTACTGTGGCTGACAAATTATAAGAGCACATTATTCATGCACACAACTCCAACCAGCCACACTGCAGGCCTGCAGAGCCTTTCAACTTAAGGAGTTATATTAAAAAAAAAAAAGTAAACATTCTTATCTTTCAGGTGGCTAATATAAATCTGGCTAAATACACTGCACTGCCTGCAGGATTCCTCACCAACACTACTGATGAAAGCACACAGCTAGGGAAATAAAGATAATTTACTTAGCTGAATATTACTGGCTTTCTTAAAGATAGATTAATTAGGAAGTAGGATCAAAACCATTTAGAGCAGAAAGAAAAGGCGTTGGGAGCAGCACTGAAAAGATGAGTGGTGTCACCMTTAATACAGAGCCTGTTGTTCTACACAGCTTTCTCCTGTTTCAAATCAATGTGTGCTTGCCACTTTAAAGCCACAGCTCCAATTTTGTATGTACCTGCAAAAATTTGGACCTGCATCCTGGTGGATTTCAGACAGGTAGAAGAATTTGCTTTGACCTTAGGATGGAATAATCAGCATCTTGTTTTCTTTAATCCTTGTCTTTAAATAATAATTTAGGATTATGATATTTATGATAWGTTTTATCTTATAACTTGCTTTGGACTGTGAAACCACATCAGTCAGAAAACGTGTAATGAACTAAGTTTCATATATTTAATATTACACTGTGAGTGGAACCTTGTTGTGCTGTTTCTTGTAAAAGGTGAATAATGGGAATTGGATAGAAATGGTTAATTATGCATGTTTAKTTTCTTTTCAGAACACATTGGAATGTCAGGGCTATGTTTGTGTTGACCTCACAGAAGTGTTCTTGCTTCCCTGTGCCACCATCCCCTCATGGTGTTTGGAGTCACCTTGTGGTGATCTGGTGCTCTGGAGCAAAGGTGACCTGACTTTAGTGGCTTTATTTTAAAGGCAGAGACACACATGGAGTGTGGCATCCTATGGATGGTCTTTTGGACCAACAGGAGAGTTCAACAGTAAATCCTTACTTTCCTGGTCTGAGAGTCTAACACTGAACCTCCAAACTTCAAATTAGAAACAAATTGCATTGCTTAAGTTTCAGTGGGTTTTGTGGACTTAGGCACAATGGCACCTCATTTTTGCATAGGTAGATATCATACACTGAAAGGAAAACCATACAGATGTTTTATAGGACCATATTCTGTATTATTCAGAATTCTATCAGCTTTCCTGTCAGTTTTACAGATCTTGATTGCTGGATTAAGCCTGGTATTCTCAGTTCAAGAAAGCAACAAGTTTTAATACCTAGTGGTAAAAGGTACCTTCTTTACTGCACAGAAACTCTTCAGAAGATCTGTCTTGCTGGTATTTTCCCCAATGGATCAGTGTGTGAATGTTGGTAAAATCAGAGTGCAAGGGAAATGTTTCAGGCTATTAAACAAAAGTTAAGTGACTGTGGAACAAAGCAGTGCTTATATATTTATTTATATATTTATCCTTCCATGTATCCCATCTCTGGTCCTGGGGTTTGATTCACATTGTCATATGGAGAATATTCACTGGCATGTACATCACAAAACCAAGTGTAAAACTTGGCTGCATCCTTCACTTGCTCCACTGCAACTTTTCCTTGCAGCAAATATTTCATGTAAACTCACCCTCTACCTGGGTCTTGAGTAATTGGGTAACAGTGATGGTGCTTCAGTTCTTGATTTCTGTTGCAGTTATACCTTAATGTCTATTGTTCTTCTCATCTTTCTGATGGATTAGGAGCAACAACTTCTCCCCTTTCCCCCCCCAGAAAATAGCTTTTAAAGAAGTGAGGATAGATTCTAATTTGTATTCTTGCATAGTAGTCACTTGCTAATGCCAAAAGTCTCTGTTCTGTTCTGTCTTTTAATGCATGCACGTCACTAGTGGWTAGGTGTGAGGTGATACATCATTTTCTATTTCAAAAGCATTGATCTAAGTCTCCTTCACTGAGAGGGATTTCTTCCTTTTTGTCTTAACTAAACCTTGGTGGAGCAGTGGAGTTGTGCAGGTCAGTGCTGCAGGACCGCTGTGGCCTCGCTGCAGCCGCTCTTGCAGAGCCCGGAATCTCTGGCACAGGACTGCAAAGTGACTCTGCAGGGGCTGGATGACTTCCAGCCAGCAATGAACCACAGCCAAGAAATGCCAATATGGATAATGCAAACAAGAGAGATTTGGGGCACATTTCGATTTAACCATCTGATTTAATTGACAGAATAAATGCACCTGTCATCGGGTAATATTCTTGTGATTAGTTTTGGCTGTGCTGATGAAACGATGTTAAAAGAATGTCAGAACAACCTGTCCTGGGACTCCTACAGGCAGTTTCAAGCTAAGGAAGGTCAGTTTTCAACTAGATAAAAGATTTAGAATTATTTCTTCTCTCTTTRTGATTGCCTGTGTCTTTTACCGAGACACAGAACAATTTGTCTTGCGTATTCTCCTTCTGCAGCCATGACAAAATGGGTCCTCGGGTCTAAACAAGCACACTTCAGTGAAATCTTGGCTTTCCTTTTTGTTAAGGCTGTTCTGTGCTGGAAGGAGATGCATTCCTAAGGGCATCCTTTGCCTATTTGTCATTCAGATTTGGTGGCCTTTGTGAAAATGGCGCCTCATTTAAGAGGAGTGCTGCCAGGGCCTTTTATATCCCATTTCCATCATCCCAAGGAAAGAGTGCAGCCCTGAGGCCTCACCCACCCTCAGGTGCTGGTTGGGACCAACAGGGCCTCCTTTGGCTGGGACAGGTGACATTTTTGAGCCTTATCAGAGCATGTAAAGGTGAGATGTGGGTTAATGAAAATTTTCTGTATTGTTACTGCCTGTGCTGGGGTGTCTGTAGGTGCAAGCTGTGGACAAGGCCCGCTTTGTTGGTGTGTGATGAGGAAAAACTCTTGGTTGGCAAAGATAAACTGGCTCAGGGAATGAATCTAAATTCCTTCAGGCCCAGGGCCTTACCTACAAAACTCTGCTCCCATTAATAACAGAGAAATAGTATTGTGGTTCATCACCACGTTTCTGGTGGTGTTTAATCCACATTTTAGGAGCTTCAAGTTGATATTTATTGCTTTTAAGTGAGGATGTTACACTCAGAAAGGATTTTAATGACAAACTTTATTTTTGAAAACCTGAATGTACAGCCAGCAGAGGCTGCCCCATGGGCAGAAGCACAGGGCACCCAAAACTGCTCCAGGGAAGATACACACTTGGACACCCATTTCTGGGGAAAGGGAAAAACTCCTGCATCTGCTTCTCACTAGGATGGCTGAAGTAGCAGTGCCAGACAGGRATTTTGGACTAGATAAATAAATTCAGCATTTGAATATGTTTCTGTGCTGAGGTACAATTTGTGAAAAAACAAATTGGTTCTGATTGACAAGTTACAAATGGAGAGGGAGGGAAATTTAAGTTAACTTTCTCATGAACAGGATTGCCAGAGCCAAAGTGGAACAAAATGTAAAATAACTTTCTTTTGAGTAAAGTTTTCTTGGTTTTATTTTTCCTAAGTCCACATGAATGAGATTGGAGGGGTGGAACTTRTCCTGTGGAGAGATATCCCATAGATTTAGATGCCATTGAATTCCATTGCAGTTCATGGTGGGTGGGGTTTGAGCCCACAGTGCTTTATTGCAGAGATGTGATCTCATTTAGAGGGCAGAATTGCTGTCCAAGTGCTCTTGAAGGTGCTCTGTTTTCTCTTTGTCACTTTTCTAAGCATAAGCACACGTTACCTTCCAGACAGCACCCAGATATCCCTCGAGTGACACCCAGTTAACCRTGACATTTGGGGTTGCACATGGTTTCACCCTCACCTCTTGAATGAAGTTTGGATTTCAGCATATTTAGACACTGTACATTGAAACAAACCAGTGAAAGAGCAGCCCCTGGAGAGTGCTCAGCCTGCTGCATGGGCTGGGTCWGTCACACCACGGACAAAACCTGCTCTTGATGATGAGGATGATGTTAAAAATCAATTGTTGAGTTCCTTTTGGGGCTCTGGGAAAGGAGTCTGCCAGTGCTCCATGAAACTAACTGTTTCTTTTAGGAACCTTCTTTTAACACTTTATTTTCCACGATGCTGCCTCCCATTGTATGTCCACTCACAGAGGATAGGAAATATTCAACCTGAGAGATGTTTTCCTCTAATTTACATGAGAAGAATATTTATCRGGTGTAATTGTATTGATTTCAGTGACAGCATGTAAGGCAGGGGCTCTAAGACTTCATAACAACTCAGAAAAATGGCTCTGTGCATATTTTAGACTTCAGTTTGTCAGATTAAACACATTAAAATTCTATGAGAGAAGAAACACTAAAATATCGCTGTAAAATGAATTCAGCAGATTGTGCTGTGGACAAGGCTCACAGGAAGAGAGGGGGGAAAGCAAAAACAACTTTGAAACTTCTGTGTGGTTGGAAGTGTGGCTGCTTTAACTCCTTCACCTTGGGCTTTGARTGAAATTCTAGGTTATCACGAGAAATGAGGAGACTGAGAAATGCATGGTATTATTTAGAAATATGTTGTAACTTGTAAGCCTGGCAAGTTGGGGTTTTTTTCAAAAGTCTTAGAGGGACTTGGCATTAAAGAGAGAGGACTACCTTAATTTGRTTTTGAAAGCAGAGCCGTTCAGCAAATAACATGCAGATGCTTTTTCTGGTTTCTYTCTGTCTAGTGTTTTTTACATTCTATAAATGATAAACTGAAGCTTTCATGGAAAAGTTCTATTTCTGCCACTGTCCCAACTTTAAGTTTCAGCAAACCAGAGTAGATGTGTCCTAGGTAACAGCAGTGTCCCTGCAGCTTTGAAGCACCCTTGAGGCAAGCGCTGCAAGTGCCATTAGAGCAGAGCCTGGCTGCCTGGTGAGTTGGGGTCTCATCACTTCCCTGGATTGGTTTCCTTTGCTTCCCCTAATCCCTCCCATCCCTATTGCTGTGAGCAGCTCYTGTGCTCCCAGGAGTGCAGTGCAGAGGGGAAATCAGCTCCTTCTGTGGGCAGCTCTGGGGTGGAGCTGGGCTGGGAAGAGCCAGGGAGGGTGGAGCAGAGCACCCAGCAGAGCATCACCTTCCCTGGGCTGGTGRCAGGTGAGGGCTCTGAGGAAACCTGGGAAGCTGGGAGAAGCTTTTTCTTCTGGAAAAACCCCAGATTTGGTGAAGGAAAAGAGAAGTTGAAGCAATACCTATTTTATTCAATTCTGTCTCTACAGAGAGGATAGGAAAAACCAAGTGACTTTTGATCCCAAGAACTGAAGCCTAGCACGGAGTAAATGGGTTCAAAATCTCTTGAGTTAATGAGCAGYGTGCCTGCTGTCCTGGAGGTGGCTTTGGCACTAAGTCTTAATATTAATTCCCACTTTCCATCCAGCTATCCCACCACACCATTAAATCTCCCAGGAAATGCAAATACACATTGCCTGTCATTATTCAATGAGAATATTGTTTAACATTTGCAGTGTATACACAACCCATTATAAAACTCAGTGGTGCATGCTCAGAAGCAAAATGTATTACTGTAGATATCAGTAGATAACTATTTATAATTAATCCTGTAGGAATAGCAGTTCTAACAGTAAGAAACATCTAAACTAAATGGAGGGTGAAAATGCTTGAAGTTATTTCTATGGCTGTTTAGGTTACTGCTTTGGTCATTTCAGGGTCAGCCTTCATTCAGACAGCAAGAGAAGCKAGCTGGAATTCATTGCCCAGCAAACAGTAAATTTTCAAGGAGAGGCTGGATTTTATGCTGTGGTCTAATTTTTGGTGTTTTGAATAAAAGACATTCTGTTTAGCTTTGCATGACTGTGTAGGTAAAGCTGAGGAGGGGGTTTGCAGGGTACCCTGTGATAGAAAGTCTGGCTGACTTCCAGTTTAAAGCTAAGCCAGCCCTGCTGAGGTGCCTGTCACAGGGGTTTCAATCAGTTCTTCCAGAGGAAGAATTTTTAATTCTCCTTAATATTCACATCATCAACTGGGGAGAGCCCTCATTTCCGTCTATTAGCGTGGCTTCCACTGCTAGGACATGAAAAATGATCTGAGTTGAGTTCATCAGTGCTCTTCCTGAGAAATGACTCCATAATTGATTTTTAGGGGGACAGTACCTTACATTAATGACATTACTGGTCATTCTGCCTCTAATACCTCCCCTGTCACCTCTGTTTTGTCCCTTCCTGGGCTCTGTCACAGCCCATTTTCTGTCCTGCTCAGTGTCCATGTGCAAAGCACAGGCCTTTTACATCTGATGACTGAGAACTCCCCAGATGGAGCTAAGTCACCTTTCTTAAAAGTGTGGGGTGTTTCTTAGAAATAAACTGCATAAAAGACAAATTGTAACCCCAAAATCCAGTGAAATATTGCTGCATGGGAGACTGAGGCAGGGAGCCCTTCCTGTAGCCCTGGGCTGAGGGTCCAAGTTAAATATAAAATATAAAACTGTATATAAACCACCCATTTCTTAAATATGGTTAGGGGTTTTGTTTGGATTTGGTTTTGGTTTGTTTTTTTTTAAAAGTTCTTGTTTCTAAGCTAATTTACTTCCTGGCCACTTGTGGCTGATTACTCAGACTTAATATTTCTGTGTGTTACTCTCTCTTTCTCTCTTAATGAAAATAATAATTTTTCAATTTAAACTTTAAACATATCAGGACTGTGACCACCATTTGCTGTCCATCTCTGGAGTGTCAAGACAGAACTCCAGGCTTAGCCTAAAAGCCTTTTAAGACATAGAGGAAAAACCACAAATGAAAAATAAGTTAAACTCTCACATGCCACATATTAGAATAGCAGTAAACTTAAAAAGATGGCAAAATTATTTTTCACAGGCTCAATTAGTCTGGAAAAGACCTTGGAGATAAAATTGAGTCCTACCCCTGGCTGACCACCACCTTGCCAAGCAGACCCTGGCACTAAATGCCATGTCCAGTCTTTCCTTAAACACCCCCAGGTGTGGGGMCTCCACCCCCTTCCACTGTTTAACAACTCTTTGTGGGAAGAAATTCCTCTTCAAGTCCAGGATGTTGTGTTGTGGATCTGAATTCTGCAAGATATGTTACTGACGTAGAAATTTGTCTTCAGTATGTCCCAGTAACTCAAGGCTGTGCTTGATATTCAGTATTGTAGTGATGAATTAGACTTGAGTGAGCTGCTTAAGTTAATGGTAGGTGTTTTAGGGTTTAAAAATATAAAATCCTAGTGATTAGGAATGTGCTACTGTGAAAACTCTTATTTCAGACTGAATACTCCACAGTGAAATCGTGGATAGAAAATGAGTTTTGCACATATTTGCTAGGATGGGAGTGGAGAAAGATGATGTACTTCATCCAATAGACATCTGTCCTCCATGGAAGCAGACAATTAAAAAAAAGTGCAGAAATTATTAAAACAAAAAGAACATAATTTGGGTTGCAGAGCCATCCAGTGAAAGATCTTGTCTACATTCATTTTTATGATGGCAACAATTTTTAAAAAAAGCTGACAGTAGCCAGCTAGCTCCATTTGTTGCTACAATCAGAACAGTACATTTTCCTTATGAAGCTTCTTATTGTTTGTACATATTGAGAAGAAAACCATACCAGGCAATCCAGGGTTTCTTGCTGACATGAGCTGCTCCTTCCCAGCTGCTTGTGCTGCAGTTTGCAGAGGCAGGATCCCAGTCCCACCCTTGCACACACCTTTGCATAGAACTGAGGCTCAGAGGGCTSCACTGAGGTTTGACTAAACACCTTYGGTAGAGGAAAAATGTAGTAACAATCATCATTTTGGTGGCCCTGAAGTCCCCATCAGCACTTATTTTAAGGATAAGAGGATGGTGGTAACTTCTAATAATTCTAATGATAAATGCCACGTCTTTTCCCCTACTTCTGTCTCTGTGCAAGTTGAACAAATGGCTTGTTTAAAAACCAATATATTAATTTCTTACTTGTTTCAAACAAAACATAACTGATTATTCACAGCAGGAAACTGCAGGAAAAGAAACTATCTTGGAAATCCCCAAACACTTGCCCACTGACCTTTGGTGTGCACCAGCCTCTGGACAGCCTTGCCAAAACCTTCAATCTGTCCAAGTCATGTACARCATCCTGGGAAAAATTCCTTCCTGTTTTGCTTTTGAACTGCCAAACTTTTCCAGAAAAAGCTGAAATCTGAATGCACAAATGAGCCAAATGTGCTCAGCAGTAACTCAGAACCCTCATTTAATGCAGATTGTCCCACTTTGAAGGCTCTGATAGAGGAATCTGAGCTGAGAGAGGGAAGATGTGGTGCAGCGTTTTTACTTTGGCAAAAATAATAATAAAAATGAAAGTATTTCCTATCCTTAAACCTGTATTGAAAGAAAAATATTCCCTAATAATGGAAACTGTTTTATGTAAGCTGTACCTGATGTACTTTTGGGAAATACAGCACGGAGAAGCCGTGATTCCCCCCTCACCAGCAATCAACCATCTGATCCCACTCAAAAGCCTAAAGCACACCTTAAAGCTATTTATTTCCAGTACTCAGAAAAGGCAACAAGAACAATTTATTTGACTGAGTTAATATAAATGATTCCATTACAGTTTTGGTGCCCTGAAGGATGGCACACAGGGGCTTTGTATGACCTTTCCTTTAATGTTCCAGTAGTTTGGAAGTGCCATTAAGAAGTGATCAGTGGGAAT
This sequence comes from Cardinalis cardinalis, assembly GCA_014549065.1. Lineage (NCBI taxonomy): Eukaryota > Metazoa > Chordata > Aves > Passeriformes > Cardinalidae > Cardinalis > Cardinalis cardinalis. The sequence continues at coordinate 404,879 of JACDOX010000093.1, forward strand.
TGTCTTAAGGATGCCACCCACCCTTCTAAGAAGGATGTGCAGTGAGACCTGACCTTAAGGTTTGATTTGAATTTTAAAATGGTATTGCCAGATAAGCAAAGCTCTACAGCCAAAAACCCCAAAATAACAAACCCACAAACCTCAATTAATTCAGGAACAACAAAAAGAAAAAAGAAAAAAAARRAARRAAAAWKRAARKGGGARAAAAAAGAAAAARARMRTTGATCCTGTTGTAATTCAGATCTCATAATAAGAATTGTAATACTAGAAAGCAAAATATCTCATTTTGGAATCAGCTTCCGTGGTTACAAATGCTCAGAACCGATGTTGAAGATAGAGCAAACATGTAGTTAATGTTCCACCCATCATCATACCATTAACATTTTCCTGATATTATTAGTGTAACTCTTAGATATTTTTTCCTCTTTCTGTCATTCATATTAAATTATGTTCTCACTTGCCTGCCTTTAGTAGCTAACTTTGTACTCTGAAAACAATTTATTATGCCAGCAGAGCAAAGCTGATGGATCTGTGTGTGGGACAGACTCTGTAGCATTCATGTCAATTATATTATATTAGGGCTTTCCATTAATTTTGTCTTCCAACTTCATGAAACACTAGAAGGCAGATTCATCTTTCCCCTGATGTAACTGTATTGATTTCAGTGGTGCTATTACCAAGGGAAAGAGCAAGAAATGACAGCAAATTCTGGCCCCTGAGTTTTGCCGGCCTGAACTTTCCAGTTCCAGCAGAGTTGCTGGACACAATTGTTATTGCTTGTTTATTTATAGCCCTTTTCTTCCTGTGACCACAACATTCTGTGACTTTTGTCATTAAGCAAATGGTGTAATCCTGTTTGATGTTAGTTTTCAGTAATCCAGCATTTGGTTCTAGGATGACAATCTCATTTTGTCGGGAAATCTGTGTTGCATGGCACAAGCCATTTCTATTCCAAGGTATGCTCCTRTTAGGCTATCTCAGATGTGATGTGCCTTCCTCCCCCATGTAATCCTGTTACCAACACTCTCTACATTAAAATACTTTCTCATGCATATTATTTCAATCCCTACAAGAAATTTCTTGTGAGGGAGATGAGCTGTAGTGGCATCTCATTGTTCAGTTTTGTCATGGTTTAGACACAGTTTTAATATAAAAAGCAGAATTCTTTATTATCAATAGCTGCTTTATTTGTTTTAGAATAACTGYGTAATTATGAATGAGGTGCTGTGATAATTTTTTTCCCATTTGCTGCTGCATTAGTGGAGTTGGTGGTGAAGTATGATTTTTACTTAGTTTTTCTGGTGTAGGATCAATGTCTCCTGCTGCAATTACCAATCTACAGATACATTGACTAGGGCTGTAAACAGCACATTAGGTTAACTTGCAGTATCCATTTAATCAAAAAATTCAATACCAGATATTGGTGTGTTGSGAAAAGTGATCTGCAGCTGTGCAGGTGGACTGCCTAAAAATTAGAATAAAAGGAATAATTGGATTTTTTGGCTTATAGCTTTCAGGGCCTTATAAATACAGAAACCAGCCATCTCTAAAGAGTGTAGGCTGCTGCCCTCTTGGCTTGATGTGAAGGTCATTGTGGGTGGGCAGGATGACTCCAGCGTTGCTCTCTGCCTCTTCACATCTTTGGGGGAGATCTGGAGTAAAATTTGTGGCTTTTGTAGCACTGAGAAATCTCCTCGTGTGCAAGCGGGCGGAAAACGCGGCGTTGTACAACGCCCGTGGGGAGAATTGCTCTGCTGCCTCTGCAAACTTCACTCCTCTGAAGGACCAGAAATCCTTTGGATTTTGGGAGCTGTGGAGGAACTGCAAGAAGGTGTCAGCACTCCTCAGTGACTGGGAGGTGTGRGCAGGTTCCTGTTTTCCATCTCTGCAGCCCACTCTAAATGGAGCTATTAAGTCAAAAACAAACAAGCAAAAGCCTCAAAACTGATCAAGTTGATTTCAGGGGATGCTGGTGTGGAAAAAGAGTTCCAGTATCWAGTGTTTCATTTCCAAATGCAGTGCAAGGGGGGGAAAAAATAGCCAACAAAAATCTCTACAACCATCTAATAAAAGTGAAGATGGAAAAAATTGCCTGAAAGTAGAGTCAAAACACCAGGTAAGAGGAGAATCACGAACRGACAAAAATGCTGCAAATTCCATACAACATCTGAGAGGAGATTACAGTGTCAGGACAATGGAATCATACACTGAAAATGGTGTTTAAACTGCATTCTGGAAACATTATTGCTAAGCTGTAGTTATATTTAACAGGAAAGTTTTTATTTTATTTTTGCATGCATCCTAAGCGTGAGATGAATGTATGTATAAAAAATGAAGAGAGTATCTAAAAATGTGCTTTAAAAACATTACAATGGCATATATATATTTTAAAAGAATAAATCACTGGTTCCTGTTTTTTGAAAAATGGAATGTTTAGGGTATGATAAATGGTAATACAACTTTTCATTTTTGCTAGCCCAGTTATATACTAACGGAAGAATTCATATAAATAGTTGAGGTGGATGGCCTGTGGATATTGTACTCAAATAAGCTTTCTTAAAATATCTCTTTGCCACCATTGGTGATGCCTACTTAGAATAAACTGACCTCCAGGCTTTTAGCACTGCAACTGAAATGGAATTTTTTTTAATTTACTTCTGAGGAAAAAAAAAAGGAGCCAACAAATTTCAGCCTTCAGATCATTGTTATTACTTGAGGAATGTTTACTGCGTGAAATACATTCACAGATGGTCCCTAAACATAAGCAGCACATACTGTGTATACAAGATAAGTCATTCTTTAGTTTCTCTGGGTTTTCACATTTAACCTGTTAGGGAAAAAAAAGATGCCAGAAAAAAGAAAAGAGATCTCTCTCCCTGTTCAGATGCTACAGCCCAAATGATCCTTTGTGCAGCTGCTTCTCTAGTGCTGCTGTCTGACTCCTCAGCTCCCAAGGCTTGGGAAAGAAATGTAGCTGGTTTAATCAAAGCTCAGTGACAAATTTACAGTTATGCATCATTTTAGAATTTCTCTTTTTAGGAAGTYCACTTTATCTTGTCCAGGCCAGTGACATCCAACAGAGTCAAAGACCTGGTGCAGACTCAGAGACGGACGCCCAGGAAGGCAGGATTCTGCTCATCGTCTTCCCAGCAGCTCTTGTCATTTTATGCCAATCAGACACCCTCAGAGAATTACACTGATTTCTTGGAGAGACTTAGGAAATGCTCTTCAGAACGTGCCCCAGTCRGGCATAGATGGTGACAGGGAAATGCTGAGCAAGTTGGTGTTTTGTGAGCAATTACAAWTATGTTTTGTCTGCTCTGGGGGTACCTTTCACACACACACAGAACTTTGGGGATGCTAAAAGTTTACACWCAAAGCAATCTGAAGAAGTGGTGGGAGCTGTTGAGCACAGCCATCACCTTTGTCTCAAGAAATCCCTGAGCAGCAAATCCCTGGAAAAGAAGTTGGGGGAATAAGCACATCCATGTGCTTCGTGGGCTGCCCAAAGATAACTGAGGCTGGCAAGGGGCTGTGTGTGAGCCTGGTGTGGAAATGCAGGCKTATGTCTGGGAGCACTGAGGAGAGCAGATGCAGACAGGTCATTCTTTGGTTAAACTATAGCTGTAACCATAGCCAGTCCCTTTTCCCCACTGGCATTAGTCCTCTATTCACTCTGCATCCCGGGAGGTAATGGATGCACTGATGGAGAACAGAGCTCTCACACAAAAGACGCTGGCTCACAGTCTTATCTCTGGGCTCTCTTTTCAGGTTGCTTTTGGATCCTGTGAAGTTTATTAGCTATTAATTTCTGTTTTACATAATTTTATTTCTTCTTATAGCTGCTTAAAGGTATAAAGGTGGGAATATTTTTCATTTAGTGCATTAAACTCAAGTTCTACATAACTACTTCAAAGGAGAAATTGAACAAGGTTGTGTTACTAAGCAAGAAATCAAATTTAGATAGACATAAATCTAGAGAGGAAAAATTTACCAGCAAACCTAAGTGGATTTCTTCTCTGTGTGAGCTCRAATGTCTATTCCTTCATGCAAATTCTGTGAGAAGAGGAGGAGAGGATCAGCTCCCYAGACTTCATATTTACACTTGTGGGTGAGGCTCTGCACTAGATCAGTAACCAAGAATTAACCAGTTGTGTATTCACYCAAACCTACAGCTAAAACTGCAGCTAATCCTTATCTAGATATTTTCAAAAGTAGGGGGGGRAAAGCCTTGTGTGTTTTTCAAATACTTTTGCATTTTTCTTAGCTCTGCACCTTCTGATTCCCCAGAGGAGKGGAGGCAGGAATGCTGAAAATACAGTAGGAAATACTAACTTTACACCTAAGAAATGTATTTGGATTGCATTAAAGGTCTCGTTCTTTCTGGATTGTCAGCTCAAATCTGCAGGCACCCAAAGTTTCCAAGTCTGTGGATAAAAGTCTGTGTTTGTGAGAAGTACTCAGTGTTTTTCTGGCTAGAATTAACAGCTGAGCTTTCTCCATCACTATACACCTTGAGATATGGATCTCCCAATTTTTGTTACAGCTTTATTAAATAATCTACTTTTCAAAAGATTTCTGATTTGCAACTCTCACGTAGAGTTCACTCTTCCGCCACTCCAAGAAATCACAAAAGCACATTCTTGATTGACTGCATTCAGCTGGATTAATCTCCTGTCTAAACCTGAAGAAAGGGTGTTGTTGGGTCAGAGCCTTGACAAATCCGTGAGGCAACTGGGTGAGCAGGGGCTGAAAGAGAGGGTGTAACACAGGGTCTTCAGTTTGGGATTKGAAAGTTGGAATTGCTGGAGTTTGTACTCCTTCAAATGTCTTGGTGGATGTCAGTATTATATAATACTGGGGGGAAAAAGAGGTGGACATGGGTGGTTTGGTTTGCTTTAATTGGAGAACATGAAGTTGACTTCTGGCTTTGGGGGAGATGAGATGCATGGGCTGAAAACAAAGCAGATGATCTTGCTGAGTGCTGGTGAGACAGTCTAGACAGATTTAGAYGAATGCTCGAGAAGCTTTTAGCAAACAGGCTGTTCCTGCTCTGATGTGTCATATTAATATTCTTTTACTTCTTGGATCTTGATGATTTGAGTATGTGGCTCTCAAAACAATCATATTTTGCCTAATAAAGTGAAAACAGTGTTAAAAATTACTGTTGCAAAATAGRAGGCACCAAGTCTCTAAAAGATGTAGGCACCTGCATTTCTAAAGCCAACACAGGAAGGAAATGATTGCTGCCTTCGTTATGGCGTAGAAAATCCAACTTATTATTGAATTCTCACCAATCTGTGCAATGCTTAGAATGTCCCAGATCATGTTAAGTCAAACAAAACCTCTCTTTGCTAACACTTTTTCTTATTTCCTTGCACACCGTTTTGCTCTATTGTGCATTCAGGCTGAGGGAAGGCAACCTCTTTTGTGAGGACTAAGTGGGCTCTGCTGTTTCAGTTTGCGTGATGTAAATCAATATATGTGTTCAGAACCTCTCCAGCTAAGGGTACGGCTTTCTCTCCAGCGTAGCTTTTGTGACATGGAATTAGAAAATGCCTTTTCCCTTCACATTTATTGTACGTGTTCTTCTGTAGACTAATGGTTCTGTTCCACGTTTCCAGAGGAATTTGGGTCATTGTTTACTTGTGGCTTCATTAAAGAACGTCCAGTAGGTAACAATTTCCATCGTCAACCTTTGAATATCAAACACACTATTATAATAGTCTTTGAAAGCACTGCATGGAGCACAGAAACCTGAGAGACGCCAGAGCAGCTCTAGTCAAGTTATAAAAAGAGCACTACCATCGCTGCCTGAACAGAAGGAACGTGTGGGGAGATCGAGGGCATTGCCATGACAATTCCGACCGGCGGCTCTTTGTTCTCCTCGCGTTCTGACATAGACTTTCTTCTTCCAACATCAGCAGCAAATGATGATTAGGAGAAGCCGTGCTTGTTGTGGAGAATACATGGCCAAACAGCTCTTCTTCTGTTTGTTGGAGCTACAAAATACGTGGTCAATGGAGTCTAATTTGAATGAAATTTTATGGGCTCACAGAGGTTGGTGTGAAGTAAGGAATGCTCTACTTTGACCTCTGTAGCCTCTCTACAGAGAGCTTAATAGAGAAAATGTTTTAAATTACAGTATGTTCCAATTATTGTACATTTATGGGACGGTGTGAGCTCCCTCTACGGGCTAATTTAACGTCTGCAAATTCCAATAATTCTTTTTTGTAACAAAGCCTCTGTGTAGCCTCGTGGATAAGGTGCCTGCCTAAGGTTTCTAAGGTTGTGCTCTTTTGAGCGTGTGCAAGATGGCTGCCACAAAAGTGTTTGAAGCTGCCGCGTTTGAAGCTGCCGCGTGTGTTTGAAGCTGCCGCATTTGAAGCTGTCAGGTTTGAAGCTGCCGCGTGTGTTTGAAGCCGGCGCGTTTGATGTTGCTGAGTACGTTTGTAAATTTGAGGCAGACTTTAATATTGTTAGACGGTAGGGGAGTCCTTTTCAACCTTTTTTCATTTTTCACTTGAACTTTTAAAAAGTTTTATTTTAACTTTTTTTTAAACTATTTTAACTACTTATGTCAGCTGAGGAATGCTGTGATTCACAGCCATTATTGTAAGGAGGCTGTTATGTATTTTTAGTGCTGCTGGGACCATAGGAATTTTTGAGTGACTTTGACTGCAGACAACAATGTGGAGAATAATCCTGACTGTGAAAAGTGCTGTTGGGGCTGCAGAAAAGTGTAGAATAATTTTGACCAAGGGCAGTCATGGCTTCTCTGAGAAGAAATACAAGTCTGTCTGGGTGTGGAATTGTGGGTTTCTGAGACTGGGAGGGAAAAAAATGCTGGAAAGAGAAGGTGAAGCTTTGTAGAGAATTGACAGCATGTTCAGTTAGCTGGAGCTACAGGTTTGGAAAAAAATTTCTGATGGGACTCCAGAGGAGCCTTCAATGATGCTGGGAGGGAAGAACTTGGGCTGTTTGAACAGTAGGAGAAAAGCATAAATAGTGCCTTTTGTTGAAAGCTATGAACCACCAGAAATATTAGGGAGGAAATGCTAAATGCATTGTTGAGAGCTGTGAGGTGCAGTTTGTTTCTTCTGCAGGAGAATTGTTCTGTAATGTTATATTATTTAAGAACGCAATTTTTCATGTCTTAAAACCAGCCAAGACTTGGAGCGGGACTGGCAAGTCATCCTCKGTTGGGTGGGAGAGGGAGAGTTTTTCTAAGTTAGCTGAGCGCTGAGTTTTGCATGAGCAAGCAGCATCTCACTGTTGTGAAAGTGAAGGTTGGTTGGAACCTGTGGAGGCTCACAAAGTTTAACTGAGTGGGTGTTCCTCCAATGGCACCGAATCGCTGTCACTGAACCACAGGTGGCCACTGCTCCTGGTGGTCACCTCTTCAATGGGCGCCATGGAAGCCATCTGCACTTCCTGCTCTCTGAGCTCCTTCCCTGTCACTCCTCCAGGCCTGGAGCATCCCTTCCTGGGGAGGTTTGTTCACTGTCTTGGAGACCCTCTGGACACCCCCTTGGCTCARGTGCTCTTTGGAGTGTCAGGAGGTGGATTTCGTAGCTGTGATCATGGTCCCTTTTTTACCATATCTCTCCATCGTTTGCCACATTGAATTGTTGGCACAAGGTTGGCATCTGGGAGCCTGTGCCTCAGATAACTGGCAAAAAGATGTTGAGATCATAGATTATTTTGTTTATAGAGCTGAATCTCCCTCAGATTAAATCATCACCTTTTAATTTTTCTAGCCTTGTCTCCTCTGTTCCAGTGATTCTTTGTTCAGATGTGCTCATTTTATCACCAGAGCTGCTAACACTGAACATTGTTTGGTATGGAATTGCACAAGTGATGAAATGATGAAAAAATGGTGTGGCATATGGCAGAGTTGGGTAACTGTTGATGACGTGGCTTTCCTGGGAAGGTTTCACTTAGGGATTTTTAATTTCTGTACAATAACAGRCACTGAATGGATCTGACTGATACTGTTTGTGATAAGTTGCTGGTATGGTACTGCTGATTTTTCTACAGGCATTTCTCATCCTTATTTTAGAATATTTGTTATGTTTGTTTGACTTACAATGTTTTTCTTACTCTCTCCAGTTTATCAACCATGTAATGAAATGAACTTCAGTGTTTTCTTTGCTGATTACACAGACTTTTCATTACTTTGAGGCACTTTTTAGGTAAACCAAAGTAGCCTCAGTGCCCTGCCTGGTAAAACTCAGAGGAGCTCAGCTGGATTTCCAGTGCTAGAGCCTGGCTTCTCTTGTTGGCTTTTGCATGGATTTGGAGCAATGACTCTATCCATAAACTCGCTCCCAAAATTTCRGTTGTATATGTGGTACCTTGTGATCTTAATAACAAATCACATCTAATGAGTGACCTCCTCCCTTTCATTTTCCTTCTAATTGAGKTTTTTCTTGAGTATCACCAACATTAACACTGTGCATTTGGATGATTTTTAAAATAATTTTGTAGCACACTTTGGTGTGGTTGCTTCTGTCTTTCTATTTGTCTTCCAGGTTTGGTAAATCAGATGATTATTTACTTTTTGYGCAGTGTTGTTAATAGAGAATTTATTGCCATTCATTCTGAGCTTTAAATAGCTTCCTTTTTAGCAWTTTGGRTGTTTTTTYCTGTGGGTTTTTTGCTCTGTCCTTTCCARTCTGTCACACTCCCTTTGTTTTCCTGTRGTCCTTGCTAATTTGAAGTGGAATTTAGCTCTGACTTGTGTTTCAGTGCATCCTGCCATGGAGTTCAGCTCCATCCTCTTGCTCTTAACTCAGCAGTGTTACTATTGCTGGGCATTGTGCTGAAACCCCTGAGCAGCTTCTTCACCTAAGAGCTTCTCACTGGTGTAAATTAATTAGAATGTTATCCAAAGCAAAACCATGCCTGAGCTTGAGATAAAATGTTTTGACTTTTCTGAACCAAAGTTGTGAAATTTCAGGCAACTTCTCAATTATCAATTAAAATTAAGTGTCAGCCCTGGTTACTTACATCTTCCCTGTTTCTGAAATTTGTTATGTTTTTTAGCCCTTTGCCTATATCTATATGATTAGGTTTTGAGGCACCTAAAGCTGTTTGAAACAGTGATGACTTGGTTTTCCTTTCATTTGTGATCCTGAAATGTGCTTCTGTTAAATGAAGTTGGTGCTGCTGTGCTGGTTTCTAGAACAGCACTCATAATCAATCTTAGGAATCCCTGTTTATATTAAAATTTTGCAATATTTAGTCATTTTGTTGAAAATATTTGTGAAAATAGTGATAAAAAAATGAACACTTCACTGTGCACAGTGCATTTTTTCAAACTATCAGACACAGTCTGTCTAGTCACTAATTTTTTTCTCTCTTTCTGGTGGAATCTTAGCAATTTGTGATATTACTAGTTGTACTTAGAAGCTAGGATACTAGTTATACTTAATTATATATAATTATATTCTGCTCCTCAGTCACATACAAAAGCTTTCTGATGAGTAAGAATATGTGAAGGGTCTCTCTTATTGTTCCTTCCCCTCTATTGTGTGGTTCACATACAAATGGGATCATGAGGAATGGGAATGTGGTCTTTGCTTCTCATGCATTCTGCCTTACTTTTAGCTGAATTCATATTTTGCATCTCTTGATCTACCTTTTTTTTCCTAAGAAAATTGTCATTCGACAGCAGTTGCATGGCTGTAGTTGAAAATTATTTATGTTACTTTTTCTCAGATTCTTGGCTTCCTTTTGTTTTGCAACTTCTGTGGTTGAACAGACAACATGTTCCCAGTTAGATGTGCTTCCAGCTAGTTAAATACAGTCCAGCTCCCTTTCAAACTGCAATGCCTGAAATTTAGCTGGAAAATCTATACTTGGATGGAGTGACTTGGTTTGAAAAATGCTGAACTCTGAGATGCCCAAGAACTGGCAGATGATTGAWATTTTTAAGGGACACCACAGTTGAGAATGCACCTTCTAGATCTGTACTTAAGGCACCTTGATTTGGAAGCATCAACCTTTGTCTCTTTCTRAAGAAGCCCAGCCAATGTTTGGCATTGCACATTCCTTTCCCCAAAAGCTCAGAACCAGAACAGAACAGCCCAAGCGTAGCCAGGACRAAGTGACATCTGGGAAATGGAATTAATGGGATATTTATTTTTCTTTGTTTAGCTATGGAAATTCATCCCAGGCATATGTCCACCCTCCTTCAGTTCTTCATTTTGTGCCTATGGAATTCAGATCTCTGAAAGGGAAAATGAAAAGTTTTGTGTTTGCCATAGAGCAAATGTGTTGCAGGGGAAGATTTCTCAGGGTACATGATTCACCTATTAATTTGTCATACTTAGCCTTTGTAGAATACCTAAAGCTTTGCAGTTTGGCTTATTGTGAACATAAATGCAATCAATTACAAAAATTAGCACTTTTTATTGTTACAGTCAGCCAGATTTGGGGTTGGAGTGGTGACATGATGGTTTGCTATCCCATGATCAATCCATTCAGTTGCACTCAGTTGATTTTGTTCAAACTTTGGGCATCCTTTATTTTATTCCCTGACCAAAAGACACAGAAGAGCCATTTCTGTTGATAATAAAAGCCATGAACAAACTGGGTTGATCTAATAATGCAAAAACTCTCCAGTGCTKTTTTGGTTTCTTCCTATTCTTTGTTTGGCTGCTTCTCCTTCAGGAAGATGTATTTTTCTTATGCACACCTGTGTSTGCTTGTTAACAAGTTATTTATATTCAAACAAAACATTTTCTACTGCATGGTCATTATTTTTTTATTAATTCATTATGCTCTGCAGAGTAATTCGATCCAAGAAAGGAAAACAGAGCCACATGATTTTGTGAGTGGTCAAATACACCTGAAAACTGGCTTGCAGAATTWGATTCATGTTGCACAAATAGTGAGAAAAGGTTTATTTCATTAAAAGTGCAGGGAAAGCAAGGAAGTGTTAATCAATGGGATCATTTCTTTGTGATATTTAATTCTACCTGCTCTTCTGTTTCACAATAAGGATATCTGAATRACAGTGCAGATGATGGATCAAGAGGAGCCTAATGTCAGCTGAAATCTTAACTCGTGGTCTTGGGGGKTTCCCCTCGCTCCCTGAAAGGTTTTTTTGGCATCACACACAGATGTGTCTTTGCTCTGCCATCTGAAAATCCAGCAAAGAGAAARCAGCCAAGAAGCAACACTCTGCAGYGTGGGGTTAGATTTCCTGTGTGGATTTACCTTTCCACACCCTACCTGATCTTAGGCTGCTCCAGAACACAAAACAGAAAAACCTGGAGCGAGYGGGATCGCAGGTGAGCCCTCAAGGAGGGGCAGGGGTTTGTTTKCCTTGCACTGCAGCGTTTCCCTCCCACAGCAAGTCAAAGCACACACCTAGCAAGCAGCATTTTCCATCAGAATTTCCAGCATTAAGACACCTGCTTGTGAGCTCTTCTGTGCTTGCCAGATATTTATCTGTGAGAAGGAGCAGGATCTTTAACGGCCACGAGGGTTCTGTGCTTGTGGAGAGCCTGTGTCTCCCACCAGGAAACCCCCAGATTCCCCTACCCATGCARGGGAATGAGGCTGTACATAACATTCCTTTCTCTCTTCCTGGATTTTAAATAAGCTGCTTTAATCCCTGCACTGTGCATGGAAAGCAGGAATAGGTGTTGTTGTTTATGGTCTGTGAGCAGGCACCGGAGTGAGATTGGTACCAGCAACACTTTTCCCCCCTGAATAATAAAGTTCTGCACATGAAGGGAAATTTGAGCATTAATATAGARCCTTTTCTTTAAGCTCCAGGACTACATTATGCATCCATATCTGGGGTCCAATAAAATGAATGGATCCTTTTAGTTTTCCTACTGTTATGGGTTTAAAACAGGTGAAGTCTTCTATTTTTTCTACTGCAATTTAATCCAATTTTAATATTCCCCAGATAATAGTGAAATAACCAATTCTGTCCRATTCTGCCTTAGATAAAAGCATCAGCATGTTTGGAACATAAACCTTATTTTACCTTTTGTTGAGCTGCCCAATTTAGTAAGAGCAATTCAGTGCTGCATCTTAAGTGTAGTAGGACTTAGAACACTGGAAGCTGCCTGGAATGTGAAAAAAGGGAATAATTTATATTTAATTGGTCTAAACCTACCTTTCCTAGGTCAATAAGAAGAGGAAAATCAGCAGCATTAATCAAGATAAAATTATCAGCTGATTAATCAGTGTTCTAATTACTGCATAGTTCTTTCCCTTTTCAGTTTTAATTACTAAACTTCATTGTCTTTTCCATATGGCCATCATGCATTCACAGTACACTTTTTCTCCTGGTGAGATCATTAATATAAAAAATGTACATTCAAGACATTACTGAAGATATAAGAAATTGCTACTGCCTACTAAGAAATTACCAAGGAAGCTGCAAATCAGCCATAGGTTATACAGGAAAAGTCTAATAAATCTACTAACACTTAAGAAAATAGATACAGTAGAAATGCAATTATGATTATCAAATCAACCTTTGTCCTRAAGTGAGTTTCACCAGTCTTATTTCATCAAATCTGTCTCTTGGTTGGGTCAGAAACCAATCAAAATCTGATTTAAGTTGGCAAAATACAGGGGAGACCTCTTAAATTCACAGGGCTAACATTGACCACACAAATACTCTCTCAGCAGAACATTCAGAAATATTCTCTTTTGCAGAATATTCCTTTTTGCTAAGGCCCAAGTTCTCAAAGGTGTTTAGGCACTTCAAGCTATTTCAGTAGATATTAGACATTATAAATTATCCTCCAAGGATTTAATCTCAAATAAATAAATCTGCCATGGATTGGCAGAAGTACCCTGACTTATTTAGGCTCTGTGCTCTCTAGTCATAAGGAGAATTAAAAGTTGGGCATTGGCCTTTAATGTTGTTTTTTGAGTAAGGAAGAGGGTTAGAAAAGTGAATTTCTGCTGAAATCTCAGCATCTCATGATGTGTCAGTCTGCAATCTCTGTCCCAGCTGCCTTTCTAGAGGAGTCATGAACCTGAGATGAAGAGCAGGATGTGTTCCTGGGATTTTATGGAAGGTGCACCAGTTAATAGGGAATGGAGTGAGGAGCTCAGGGCTCCCTGGGAAGAGCACCCAGTTCTGTACACCTGGGAAACACACAGCAGAGTCCTGCATCATTTTAAATTGTTTCMTGGCTGCCTTAAAGCATTTTTACTGCCTGGAACCTGCCAGGTTCTGTATATGGCCTGCAAGGTCTCTTGCATCCTTCAACATGCTCTTCATCCATGGTGGAAATGGTGGATTTCCACCATCCAGCTTCCAACAGTCCTCTCATTTAAAAAAAACCAACAGTGTCCTTGTCTATTTACTTTTAAAATCAGGTTTTCCTGAGAAGAAGTAGTCGTGCCAGTTATTTAGTTAACTGATTAGTAATTGAAAGCCTTAGTTTGGAAATTGTACAAGTTTCCTATGAATATTCATAAAAAATAATTAACTTGGCTTCTGATTTAGAACCCAACAACAGTTCACTTTTTTTTTTCTTTTTTCTTCTTTTTTTTTTTTTTTTGATAGATAAATTAATTATATGCCAGGGTCTAGTTTGCTGGGGTTTCTTTCCTAAGTGCTGATTGACTAAGTGCTGCTGGTGACAATAATCCCGGGCTGGGGAGGCTTTTTTGTGTGCTTTGCTTTGGGTTGAGTTTTTCTTGTTTGTGTGYGTGTCTTTCCCAGCGTGGCTCGGCAGCTGGAGGAGGCTGAAAGACGCGGGTGCCCCGATGCAAAGTCCCTTCCCTGCCGGACCCGCTCCGGCTTCGTTTTGTCCCCAGAGCCCTTGGAAAGGAGGATTGTGACAGGCAGATCCCTGCAGGACTTCAATTCAAATCCTCAATATGGTCAAATCTGCTTTTGCAAGGGGACGGAGGAGGATTCGGCTCTCCCGAGCCTGGATCGGGACGCTGGCCTTGCTCTGCAGTGGGATGGGATGGGACGGGACGGGACGGGATGGGATGGGATGGGATGGGACGGGATGGGATGGGATGGGCTGCCCAAGGAGCACTGGAGTCCCCGTCCCTGGAGCCGTACAAGAAAGCCTGGACGTGGCACTCCGTGAGTGACCAGGTGCCAATTGGTGCCAGGTTGGACTCGCTGCTCTCCGAGGTCCTTCCCAGCCTAACCGAGCCCGTGGCTGTGTGAGGCCAAAGCCAATCCCCCGCTTGGGGATGGCGGGCCCAAGGACACGGGCAGCGCGGGTGGCCGGAGGGGACGGCGGCCGCAGAGCCCCGCTGCCGCAGCCCGGCCGCAGAGCAA
>JACDOX010000093.1:419270-463913 GCA_014549065.1 Cardinalis cardinalis
TTTTTTTTTTTTTTCTAAAAGGTTTTTATCCCGTCAAGGAAAAACCGGCTCTTGGAAAACAACCAACTCAGTTGGAACTCGGAGATAATAATCAGTTTCTCTGGGCTTGTGAAATTGGCTCATTAAGCGTGCTTTTTAACAGAAAATATTGGAAGCGATTAAGTCTGCTTTAGTGAGTGGGCATGAAATGGCCAACCTTCGGCCACCCACAGCTCCTAGGTGCCTGGCGTCGTTTTATGCATGCAGAGTAATGTCTTTACTTGAAGTGCTGTTTATTCATCACCTGCTTATTTATCTCTTTGCATTTGGCAGGCACATCGATCAATGTTAAACTGTCACACAAGGTTATTTTTCTTTTACATAACAGTAGAGGCCTAAGGTAGTGGCATATTAAAAGTAATAACTTTCTAACTTGTAGCTCGAGATGACAGCACCATTTGTACCTGAATATATTATAGCCAGAAATTCAGGGGGAAAGTATATAAAAAAGGGGGGGAAATATTAAAGGAGTTAAAAAAATGGATGATGTCTGTTAAGAATTAATATTCTTCCAAGGTCAAAGGCTGGGAGCCAGCATTCCCCGAGTTGCTCTAATTGTGTGCCTGTGTGTGTTGTGAATGTGTCTGGTGAATGGCTCTCCACCACACAGCACATCCACCTCTGACCCATGGGGGTTAACTTCAGGCCTTAACATCCCTGATAAACTCACAGGGAGACTCCTCTGCGCAAGCTGTTCACCACCCAACCTGATTTACTCCGTGAGAATCAGGTAGTTCTGCTTAGAAGTGCAYTGATTCATCCCAGGGTGTGGATCCAGACCCTGGTGTCCAGGTTGTGGTTGTGCAGCAGTCACCTGGAAGTCAGGCCGTGCCCAGGAAAACTCGAGTTGAATAAACAGGGAGGGGTGTAGTTATCAACAACTGTGCTCAGCCATCTGAAAAACAGCAAAAAAGTCAATGTGGAAGTAAATCTTTTCATTCTAGTTTCTCTCACCCTCACACCCCCCTTTTCTTTTTTTGGTTCTAGTATTCTGTTGCTTTCAAACACTGCCCAGCTTTGATAGACTTCCTGTCTTGGCACAGGGCCAGGCAAGCTTTCTCTGTACAAACAGGTTTTCTTTTTATTTTCAGTCCAGCCTAAAAATGCCTACAGATAGAAGAATGTCAGATCTTTTTAGTGCTGAATTTCAAAGCGGTCCTTAGAATTCTTTCCTCCCCTTGATCTCGTCTTTGGATTGCAGCTTGGACTCGCTCTCTGTTTCTAAATATAAGCTGTGGACGGTGGCTTTCTAATAAAATGCTTTGATAGGCTTGTGTACATGGGAATTAAGCGTGGGGCTGTGGTGGACTCTGTGTCAGCAGCCCGTTCTTGCTCTGCCACCACTGCACACGTTGCTGCCAAAGCGCCCTGGCTGGGAARCGTGAATGGAGAAATGGAAGCGCTGAAGGAGGCAAAGCCATGAAATGCTCTTCATGCAGATGGCATCTTGCTTTCTGGGTTGGACAGAATTTATCGTGGAGCCTGGTCTATCTTTGGATCTGTTAATTCATGTATTCATTCCTGCTCTTGGGCAGACACTTCTGTTTTATCTCATGAAGTGCAAACCTGGAAGGGAAGGAGGGGGAAGCTCGTCCATTAAAAAAAGCAGCACCTCCAGATGTCTACGCTCCTGGATCAATATTTGCATCAAAGTGGTTTAAATGTATGTGGCTCTAGGGCTGTCCATTCTTTCAACCTGACCTGCAGCATTGATTAGGGCTGGTAGAAGGAAGGGAAAATAGCAAATCTGGTAAGATAAAATTAAAAAAAAAAAAAAAAGCCAGGAATGTCACTGTGACTCCTGAGAAAGAAGCACTTAAAGTGCTCCCATCATTTGTATGACCTCAGCAATCCCCTTAGTTAGACACTGCCCCTCTTCACCACCCACATGTGGCACTTGTGGCTCATTTGATCATATTTCTGAGAATAACAAAGAGTATTTCAGATTTTATCTGAGCAAAGGTGAAACTTCCTTGTTTGGGATGTATGGTTACCTCAATTCTTGTTAAAATATTTACACTGATTCTTTTAATTGCTGCTCCGCTTTCTGCTTATACATCCTAATTCATGGATTGCACAGAGAAAGTTTGTGATGTGGAGAAAAATTAACTTCTGCGTGTTTTSTTCCTCCTGCAAGCCCTTCCCTTGCTCCTTGGACATCACACATGCAGGGAGTGCAATGCAATTTACACCCCGAAGAGATTCTTAYCTCAAGAGGGGCACAATTAAAGCAAAGCTGCAACACTGACCCTCGAATTTTCCTGAAGGAAACATTGTGCTCCTTCAGTTGTTTTTTTTCTAAAATATCTTTCCAATGCATTCTGAAGCAGTAGAAATTGAAATCACTTAAGAGAGAGCTCTCTTGGTGAAATCTTTATTTAAATTGGCTTTTCCAGGTCCAGGATTCCCCTGGGAGACTTTGCCTTTCTGTGCCTGCTGGGATTGGGTGCTGTCTTGTGACGAGATCAGGACTTGCCTTTTTTYCCCCTTTTATCCTTTTTTTTGTTTTTAATGTATAGACTAGTTTGTTTACATTTGTGTTGTAATGGATAAATTTGAAAAGTCAAGTTACAGTGTTGGATCTGTGTTTCTTTCTCTTTGGTCTCAAATAGACTTTTGGTATTGAATTCTCTGGATGTAGGATCAGTGTGTAAACTCTGACCTGCATGTGTGATTGCTTAGGCAACAGCTAATTTTGAAGCAGAAAAGATTTTAAATCAGCTTCTTTTGAGATGATTGCGATTTTTGATAAAGAGAAACAGAAAAACACAATGACAGAACATAGTATAATACATAAAACTGGGGAAAAATTACAGCTAAGAAATTTATCATGTAAACAAAGGAGTTCAGCCTATTGAATGGAATAAAATTGAATAAATAGAATGATCTCTCCCCCATGCTCTGCAACTCCTCGGCTGGCAAAGCACTTAGCACCTACTCAGATTAAGCTGCATGAATACAACAGTATTAAGTTAGCCTCACAAAAGAGGACTTCCAGTATTAAGAGTGATCAAAGGATTTTAGCAAGGCAGGCTTGCCCACAACCATAAAGGTCTCCTAATAAAGTAGAACTGAGCAATTAATTTACTTGACAGAGTGTCTGTCAGCAGTTTGCAATTTCCCTGTATTTACATTGTTATTCAGAGTATTTTATTCAGGTGTTTTTGGGAATGTTTACCTGCAGAATCAATTGTGAGCAGGACTCTGTGAGGATTCCATACCTGATCTGTTAAATTTGCCCTGGGTTGGTTACAGTTAATTGGTCATTTCAGTCCGAGGGAGAGAGAAGCAGGAAATTAGCATGTCTAAGACATTTGCCCACATGTTCAACCACTGTTGGCCCCATAAACCCTGCCCGCGGCGCTTGGCATTTATTGTCCATTCCACTTGTCTCCCTTCACGTGTCTCCCAGGCATAATTTAGGGCACTGGCTGCCAGTAGCCCTGTCCTAAAACTAATATACAGCTCCCCATAAACCAGTTCTTTGCTGACCTGGCGTCGGTACCTCCTATGTTTGTTGTCTTACAGAATTTTATTATCCCCAAGGATAAAGGCTCCTGCAGAATGGCTGGGGATTTCATGGCTGTCATGGCAAACACAGGCTTGGAACATGTGCTCTGTATCTAAGGCAGATGGGCCAATGTGCTGTGCTTTGGGGGCTGTGAGGACAGTTATGGCTTTAGGCCTTTTCTTGCCCCAGACACCAGGTTTGGGTGGTATCACTCCACCTTTGGAGGCTGGAGATTCTCGTGATTCCAGCTTGGCTTCAGATGTGCCTGGAAGTTAATTTTTTTTTTTTTTTTCTGGTTGCATTATATTATCGGCAGCCTGGAGAGATGCAGGGTTTTGGGAGCACTGGAGATCCCAAAGTGTTAATAGCTGAGCAGTTCTGAGATATTTTCATCTGAAACCCAACTTCATTGCTGTGCAGCATTTTTAATTCATGTTATTTGGCCATGCACAGCAGGTGTGAGCACTTCTGTGGAAGAATGCACAGCAAGGAAGCTACAGGCATAATAACCTCCATAATTTTATCCAGTCTAGTTCACCAAAGTTCTCTTTTGAGGCAAAGTACCAGCTTTCCTTAAAGCTGTGGTTAGCTCTTAGGAACTTAGCTTTTAAAGGAAGTCTTGCTAATATTCCTCCACGTCCTTCCTATTTTCTCTCTCTTCTCCTCCCTGAATTATTTCCTCTCTGACAGCCACATGGCAAGTGGAACATTTAGTTTGGGTTTTACTACTTTGTGTGTTCTGTGGAGTAAGTTTTAGGGTAAATGCTTCTGTGCTTGCATGGTAGTTAGGGAGAGCAAAGAGAACATTTAAAGGTAGAACCACTACAATGAATTCATGCTTGATTTTTCAAGAGGCCATGTTTTCAGTCACCTACCTTATGCCACCTCTTATAATTAGGTCACTTATGTAAGAATGGATATGAGTTTCTAATGTTAGACAGGCAGGCTCTGTAATGTTGGCTCGGGTCCATTCCCATGCAAAGGTGAGGTTGCTCTGTGCCTTACGTTCTCCAGGCTGTGTTCTAACGTGTCCCTGCCTCTTGAGCAATGGGGCTGTCCCACTTAATGTGCTAATTCAGCTCCCTGCCTCTTGTGTGACACAGGATTCCAGAGCTGTCATTTACATTTCCTTAAAGTATGGCTAATTTCTAATTCAGCACTAAAAGAAGAAACATTTTTATCCTCCTAAGAAATCTCGCYCCTGCTTTTGGTGTAAGCATTTAACAAACTCAATGTTCAGCAATAATGATGTTGAGAAACACAATCAGAAAAAGGAAATTGCATCATGAAGTTCCATTGTAAAGAATATCCAGTAGAAGTGCCAGTTGAGAGGGTCTCTATTTCCAAGTGAATGTGTTATCTGGACCTGTGGACTTTCAAAGATCAGATTAATGTGAGAAAATTCAGTATCTGTCTTGTGCAACCATCTGAGATTCTGCTGGGCAAATATGGCATGATATATCAACTCTAGTTASAGTTGGCTACAACCTGCTCTTTGGAAATCTGCTGCTTAGTATGGGCCAGAATGATCTTAACACTGACAATAATACTGGAAAAGATTTCCCAAAGGATGTGGAGCATTACCCACCCCTTTGAGTCCTTAAATGATACCAAACACTTTTCTGAAGACAATGCTCTGGGCAAACCCAAAACTCCACYGTTTGCTAGAGGATTTTTTGTGTAAAATCGCTGACTGAGGTTGCAGAAGAGGTTCCCTTGGATAGCCAGTGGGTCCATCCATCTCTTATGCCTGTGGCTCCAAGGGAGCTCCTGGGAGCACCAGTGGCAGCTGCAGGTGGGGGCCTGCATTCGCAGGAATGCAAAGGCTTGCCAAGCATTTGTACCCCAGGGGTCTGAGACAACCTGAAGGCTTCAGAGGGTTGACAACCTGTTTGCTCAGCCCCACCAAAGCAGTGAGGAAGGTGAGTGAGTCTTGCTGGTTTTGTGCTGCTGGCCCTGCACATACAGACCTAACCTGCTGCTTGTGCCAAAATCTTCCAAACACTGAGCCCCTGATCAACAAATTGTCCTTTAGTCAAGGAAGATGTCAGCAAGCTGGCTGGCCTCCAGGAAAGCCAAATCCTGTTAACAGAATATCCTGCAGCTGTCTGAAGAGCACACCTTTAGCAGTGGGGATAAGGGAAGGTTTTGTCTGTGCAAACCAACTGTCCTTACAATCAGTAGTGGCCCAGTATGAATTCTCTGTACTGAATGAGTGAATGTACAAACAAATTAAAAACAGATAACATCATTTTATTACATAAATGAGAAGGGAAAAAGCACCAACCTGTAAGACAGAACTCTCTTCAGACACATGCCTGTCCTCTCTCCATTCCAAGAAGTATTGATCCCTCTCTCTGACACACAGCTTGCCTTTTTTATGTACTTTGGATACATCTAAACAGAGAGATTTGAATATTTTCTTGATGCTGGCTCAGCCCTACAGACAGGTTTCAGCACTCGCAGTTAAAACGGAAGCTGCACTCTTTGGAGCCCTAGATGTGCTGGTTTTACTCATGGGACTCTTTCATCAGCCCTGAGATGTGGCTGAAGCCCAGCCTAAGACCTTGAGCAGGGCACAGTTACCCAGCACTTCCCAATTAGGATTTTTAAAGATTTTTGAGACCATCATTTGGCAGCGGGATGACGAGCTCCATGTCCCTCTTTGCTTTTGGGAAAACCTACCTGGAGAACAGGTGCAGCACTTCTGTTCTTGCACAGGAGCTAAAGGGTAACTTAAATGTTGGGGTTCTGGCTTCAGTGGGTACTTGCTAATGCAGAGCWATGTGAAGCAAAAGCAGGCAAGCACATAAGTACTTCAGGCTTTTTTACTCCTATTTAAACAATTCTTGATTGAAGCTGGGAACAGACAAACACAAAGAGATGTGTCTGATGATTCTGAACTGCTTAAAGTGCTCATTTCACCTCTGCTTCCACTAAACCAAATCTTCTGTTGGGTATCTGTGTCATGGAGCAGGAGAAGACAATTCCCTTTCTCCTCCTCTGTTTGTTAAACATAATTCTTGTTGATTTTTTCAGTCATATACTTGTATTGAAAGTGGGACAGGAATCCTTAAGAAACTAAAAATAGTCCATATAATGATCTCAATAGGAGGGAGATTATCAAATTGAGGAGAAAAAAGTGAAGAGAATTAAGATGTCAAGTACTGTAAGGCCATGTTAAGAGTCACTCCATGTACTTTGGGAAAACAAGTATCCTAAATTCTCTGTAAAAAGACCAAAATGTACCTCAGCAAGACACCACTCAGCTGTTCTAATCTCCTTACAGTTGTGTTCAGCCCTTTTATAAGAGAGAAAAATTGACTTTAAATAAATTTAAGGAGGAACATAGATAAATAATATTTAAAACAGGAATTTAAAAAAATATAAGATTTTGGGAACCCTAATTCCTCTGGGAACAGATGCATATCATCATCTTCACATGCCTAAGCTACACACCCTTAGGCTGTGAATGTCCAACACCCCTTCATCTTCCAGCACTCTGGTGTACAAATAAAGATGTTTCTATAGCAATTCCAATTTCAGGAGAAGGAAAAATGCTGAGTGAATATGATCCAAGGGTTCCAGATATTAGGGTGATGCCCATTATCCAGGAGGGGGCTAGGATGTGGTATTAGCTGTTCTGMATAAAAAGCACACAGAGCAAAACACACCCACACAACAAGTCTGCATTGACCTTAGCAATGCTTTTGATGCTCTCCGACTTCCAGCTCTGTGAAAATTATTGGCAATATTTCCCAACTCCTGGATGTCCAGAAAAGTTTGTGAAATTATCTGTCATCTGCACAATGGTGTGCTGGATAGAGGCTGGGGCTGGCACTCTGTTGGATCCATTTGTAATAGCAAAAGGAGTMAAGCAAAGGTATATTTTGGCACAGACTGTTCTTTGGACTGTTCTTTGTAGTAATGATTGATGATGCCACTAGAGACATGATGCCAGGAATATTTATTAAATTTTGAACATCTGGCAAGCTCTTTAACCTGAGCAGATTGAAGGCCTCCACAGCACTGAAGGAGAAGGTTATATGTGAACTCCTCTGCGCAGGTGGTTGTGCTTTYGTTGCACACACTATAGAAGACCTCTAGTTCACGACCAACAAATCTGCTGTGGCAGCTGAAGTCCGCAGATTTATCGTCAGTCAGAAGAAAAGCAAGGTTGTGCACCAGTCCAGAGCTAGAAAAGCATCTGCAAGGKATAGGATTGGCATATTAGTGTGGGTAATGGACTTAATTTATTTTTAAGAGACTATCAGATGTCTAAGAAATCATGTGCAGAATTAAAAATACATGTTTTGCATGTGAGATTGCATCATAAATTGACACATGCATGGTATCCCACAGAATACCAGACTTAGTGTTTATTTTGCTGTAGTAATTTCCACATTAGTCTGTGCCTGTGAAACATGGACAAGTCATTGCTGGCACATCAAAGAGCTGGAAAAATTCCATCACCAGCACCTTCAAGCTATTATGCATATCAAGTTATAGGATAAGAATCACAAATAACAAGATTTTGCAAAGAGATTGCACAAACAGTATTGAAGCAATTATTATTATAATAGCATTATTTTGCTGGACTGGACATGTCCTCTGTATTTAGGACACAAAGCTCCCACAGTCTTGTTGCACAGTAAACTTACAACAGGCAGCAGATCAGAAGTCAGGAAAAGGAGAGGCATTTGTCCAGGAAAAATTGCTCCCTGGTTGCCACACAGATGCCATCATTTGGGAAACTCAGCATCAGCTATTAATACGGAGTACTACAGTGTAAAGTGAGACATGTTGGTCAATGGAGCTGAAAAATAAYTCACAACTCCAAACTTGTGAATAATTTTGCCCTTGTTGAACATCTGTGATTAAATGGCAGTCTCTTTAGATRTGGTTGTACTAAATTCAATTCTGATATCAACCAAATCAGCGCTGAGGAACATTTAAGCATCGTTTTCTCCATGTCCAAGGGATGATGAAGTTCCACTTCAGGAAACCATCAGGGAGAGTGATGTTGGAGACAGCACTGGGCACTGGTGGTGCTGCCCTCTGTCCAGATTCTGGGATTCAGGCAGGTGTGGCTCTGCTAATGGAGTGGAAATCAGCAGAGAGCGGATTGGGCTGAAAGAGAATGAACCCTTGTGTGATGCTAAAGAAGCTCCACAGCAGCCAAAAAGAGAAGGCACAAGCTCAGCTTCCATTCTGGAAGCACTGCAAGTGATTAAGGCTGGCTCTGGGATATGCACTATCTGGGATAATGCATTTTTCTTTGCACAGCTCTCTGAGGAGGCAGGGAAGTCCATGGGGATGGAGAGCTGCCCTCACTGACTCCTGTGATCCTGGAGCGAGTGGGAGTTCCCTGGGGATYGGGATTTCCTCCTGTTTGCCCCATTCCAGAGATCCCTGGGAGAGGCACACTGTGCACAGGCCTCCTCCCCAGCAAACAAAGGGACAAACGTGCAGGGGGGTTGTTCCCTCCTGCTTCCTTAATATGCAAACTTAYAATAAAAAGGAGATTGGAGGGAAGGAAATAATCAGATCAACTGCTGTCATTTCCATTTAATTGCCGCGTTTGCCGTTTCAGCAGYGAGCACTGAAATGTGCTCAAGGCAGTGGGAGAGAGGCAGCCTTTGGTTCTGCACTTGTTCCTTAAACAGGAGTTATTCAAATCCCAACCAAGGTGGCAGGAGCTCCGGGGGAGCTGCTGCACYAAACAGGTCAAAGGAAGAGCACAAAGCACATCTCAGAGTTCAGGACGTGGCGGTAATAAATGTAAACAAGCCAATTAGAATATATTGTTTGCTGAAATGAAACTTCAAAAGCCGGGCTGGTTGTACACGACCYGTAGGAAATGAAGTGGAAGCAGTTCAGTGTGTGTAAAATTGATAGGCAGTTTTTATCTTCCTCCCCTTTTTATCTAGAGCATCTGAAATCCAGTAAATATATTCGCTTGTCCTACTTTTGAGAGTAATTTTTCATCACATTTTCAGTAATTGGGTATCACATATTTTACAGTCTTACTCTGTGTTGTTGGAATAGGCAAAAAAAGGAATAAAATGATAAATTGAATTACTTTAGGTTGGGCAGTTTTTATGGGAAAGTGAGATAGACTGGATGCCTTAGGTGTAATCCTCTAGACCATGTTTGAAAACTTTCAGGCTAGTAAAAACCCAATCATTGGCATGCAGTATTTCACCTCTGAAACAAGATATTGTTTACTGAAAGGAAAAAAAAAATCAACAGTGTTTTAGTGTAAAACCTGTCTAGATTTTTAATGAAATATTGGAAGAAGGAAATACTTTTGTCCTGGCAAGACCTCAAGGGTGCTTTTCTTAATTTCTCAGTTCATTTTGTTCTCTTATCTAAAGTATGTAAAAGGGATTTTGTATTTCAGTTATGAAAATGTGCATATTTTATGCCACAAAAGAGAACCTTTTTTTCCTTTCCTTTCCCCCCCCCCCCTTTTGGTAAATATTCTTTCAGAAGAAACACAATCGATGTAGTCAGAGCTAACAAGCAGATGGATGTATTTGAATGCCATTATCTTATGTACAATGATATTATCTCTTTCATGAAAAATTCAGCAGTTTGGGCTGCTTTAGTCAAGGAGAAGGAGGAAGTAGGGAAGAAAAAATAGTGAGAAAAACATGATCAGACTTGGAATCCCTGAGGGGGTCACATTGCATCATTTAGCAGGAGAATAACCAATGCAGAAGGAGCAAAGTTGGTGGAGTTGCTGTCTGCTCTCCTTATGGCGTTCTTGGCTCCGAGCTCTCTTCAAGCCCTGCAGCTGTAGGTGGGCAGCTCTTGG
Organism: Cardinalis cardinalis; assembly: GCA_014549065.1. Classification (NCBI taxonomy): domain Eukaryota; kingdom Metazoa; phylum Chordata; class Aves; order Passeriformes; family Cardinalidae; genus Cardinalis; species Cardinalis cardinalis. The sequence continues at coordinate 429,641 of JACDOX010000093.1, forward strand.
GCCTGCTAAAGCATCACACCATGACATTTTTATCATCAGTCTAGGAGAAGAAAATAAATTTGCTAACAGAATATAGTTGGCAGGCTAATACTGCCTTGTCACATTCCAGACATCTCCAGGTCTGGCCTGAGCCAGGGGAAACAAGAAYGAGGGCCAAGAAGTTCATGATGGACATGTTATGTGAAGAACAGAAATGCTTTAAAGGGGGGGAGGATTCTCTGCAGCAGAAATGGGGTAGACCTGGTGATTTCAGAAATGGGAGTACTTGTGCCTATGAAACACCACCTGGGAGGTGCAAGGCTCTGTTTCTGTAAATTCTAATCTTAATCCTCTCTGAGACCTTTAAGATTTTATTTCCTTTTATTGAAAAAAAACCCCAGGATTAAAACTAGTGCTGTTGAAGTAGAGAGCTGTGCCCTGTTCTCAGGTATCTGCTCCATCCAGTAACCTCCAGCAGCTGATCAAAACCACTTGCATGCAAAGATTTAGGTTTTGCTCTCCCTGGGAATGGCGTGTGGGAATGATTCCCACTGGTGTTTGGTTCTTGTGGCATTTTCTGCTGCCCAAACCCCTCCCTCTGTGCCTGCCCCCATGGTGCTTGCCCTTGCAGGGAGGGCAGAGAAGGTGTCACTGTCACTGCATGGTTTGCAGGGGGGAGCTGGCTGCAGAAATTTTTAGGAATTTCACACCAACACGTCGATGTGCGATGGAAGAGTCGCTGTTCTTCACAGCCATGTTCCCCYAATCCTACAGGATGATGTGGTTTGGTAAATTAAATCAATTTTTACTTGCCTGCCCAGTACAGTGGTGGCCCTGAATCCCAGGGGTCACCCCTCCTCAGGRCATCCATCCCATTTCACTCGGCCACATGTGTGGCAGTGTGGAATTCAGCTTTGTTTACACTAAAGGRAAGAAAAATTCAGGGAAATGAATAATTGAGAAAATGCATTATGCAAACACTGCAACTTCTTTGGGGTTCTGGATGTGTCACAAAATGTCTCAATGATAAATGTTTATGGAAATTATTTTCATGAGTGACCAGGTAGATTGCCTGGGCTTTCTGTAGCCTAGGTTGTGGGAAGAGGTGTGCAATCCCAAACTGGACCTTCAAAAGTCCTTGCCCAAGAGATGATGTTTACACCCAGTCAAGCTGCCTTTTTCATGGTGATTTGCCCAGGTTCAGGACATGTAAAATTAAGATTTACTTTACTGGAAGGTCTTGAATGTCRTTGATATGTTTTGATTACTAAATGGTTTCTCTTTGTTTGAATTTTATTTAAAACAGTACATCAGGCTTAACTATAAAGGTTTTCTTAGGCAACCTTAAAATTATAATGTCTAATCAGGATTTTTTCTCRCTAAAATGCTGAGTTATTCAATTCCTGTGTCATGTCCCTTTAGAAAAATAAAAGTGTTAGTTAGGAAAATATTCAGGTCATTCCTATAAAAATAACCTCCATTTTTTCTTTTTGATGAAATGGTTTGTTGAAAGTGCTGGCATTTGGTGGGCTGAAAGAAAAAGTAGGACTGAAAAAATATTTAATCTAAGTTGTAAAGGAGCTTGGAACCACACCACAAGCATCATAATTAACTTTAATAATTATAAATGTAAATGCAGACAAGCCACAAGGTTTTAATGGTGTGCCACATGCTTCTGCTAATTATTTTAGAGTTTGGACACATTCAGTGCCAGCTAATTATAAACCCTGCTATGGAAATCATCTGTTTATATTAGACTTATTGATCTCTAGTGCTTAAGCAATATGAAAAGGGAAATCTACAATGCCGTACCATCTGCTTTGTATTCCTAATTGCTTTTAAAGAATCAAATATATAAATAGTCAGCTTTTTATATGTTGGGCTTCAAAATCATTGAAGAAACACGTTCTGCAAATGTAAGCGAGCAAGGAAAAGATGCAGCCTTAATAATTCCTCTCTTCCCCTCCAACTTTTGCCATCCTTGGCTCTCTGCACTTCGTTGACCTCAGCACGGGAGAACAAAAGCTGCATCTCCCACAAGTCCCACATATTGGTCAAGCCAGCTGAGAAGTTGTGCAGTTTATCATTTACATCTTTTAATTGCACATTTTCTTTTACTCCTTGCCATCAAACACACCTTATGGCCATGAACATTTCTTGTTATTCCACTTAATGGATACACAAGAAGAGGGAAAGGGAAATTAATGTTCAAACTAACGATCACCTCCTCTGGGAAGTATTTGGCTTTATGGCAGATTAAGCCTATTGGGCTGCATGATGGGCATTTGCTTGGGGGGGAGGATGCAGACTTTGATATAGTTTTTTCTCTTTCTTTTTTTTTTTTAGAAGTAGGACTATTATGCATTTCACAGTCATTTCTTTGTAAAATTGCTGATTTTCATGCCATATAAAATAACTGTTTTCAGTGCTTTAGCTGTTTGCAGTGTCACTTTTACTGGGATAGGTTCTTTTGTTAGATATTTACTGCTCTGCAACCCTTTGTTGTGGTCGAACCCTGCAGGCAGCAAAACATCACAGCCACTCCCTCCTTTCAGTGGGATGGGGGAGAGAATCAGGRAAAAAAAGAGTAAAATTTGCAGGTTGAGATAAAGATGGTTTAATAGGACAGAAGAGGAAGGGGGGAAAATACACAAAGCAAGTGATGCCAAAACTGTTTTAGAGCAGGGGTCCCTYKCCAGCTTTCCCTCCAGTGTTCYCCCAGTTTMTCCCTGCCCCTGTTATCCCAGGTATGGAATATCCCTCTGGCCAGGTCAGCTGTCCTGGCCAGCTCCCTRGGCAGCTCCTCACKGCCAGAGCAYGGGGAACTCACCAGTCCTTGATTTAGGGTGAGCTCTAAACAACTTGTTTAGCAACAACTACAACATCCCTGTGCTATCAATGTCATTCTCATCCTAAATCCAAATCACTGCACCAGCGACTGGGAAGAAAATTAACTTTGTCCCTTTTTTTTTTTYCTAAAGGTAGAATTTTTTCAAACTCCTTTCTTTCCCAAAGTTAGAAATTCTGSTGCAACCAAATTGTTTTGTTCATTGTCTCCTTGTGGGGTTCAGCTCTCAGTACTGGGATGTTGATCCTGCAGGAATCCTGCAGTGGAGGTGAGGAGCAGAGTGAAGATGCAGGAGGGTGGCTGGTGTGGATTGCCACAACTCCACAGCTCCTGAAGCCCACGATGACAATTTGCATAGGACAGGAGAGTGCCCTAAGAATGGCCAGCTCTGACAAATTGAGAAACTGGGCCAGATCCCCAGCTCGTGTCAGTTGTAGTAGCTCTGCTGAAATCCGTGGAGCTGTGCCAGGCTGCACCAGCTGGGAGTCTGGCAATTGCTGGGTAAAATTAAACAAGTTAATGCACTTGACTGCTGCAGTTAAGGGGTCCTGAACCTCTGCTGCTTTGCCTCTTGAGGAGCTGCTCAGACAGCTCCCTGCCCTCACACCCCTCTCACATGGGGTGTAAATGTGTATGGGACAGTGCCTGTCCTTCAAAACACACCTCAGAGCCACGTTTGTGAGTCAGGATCACTCTTCTTTGAAATTCCATTCTTCTGCTTCCTCTGCTTGTTAAATGGCTCTGCTTAGCCTGGCACTTGGAAAGAAAAGTCTGCCACTTATGGCTTTGTGCTTATCCTTTCCCAGTGCACATGCACACCCTCATTTGAATCTCTCTAAGTGCACATTAGTAATGTGGGATTCTATTATTATCAGAGTTTATTATAATTAGGGCTCCTAGTTTTCTGCAATTCAGCAGGGAAAGAAGCACAGCTTAAATTTTAGTTTTAAAATTCAGGCTTCTTCCCAAAAGTGAGGCACCAAGCAAAGAAACAACACTGGAATAGGCTTTCAAATGACCTTTCTGGTAAATCTCACATTTATGGTGACCAATGTAATTTGGAAGCTTTTAGAGAGCTCGCCATATTCCTGGTCTGATTTTTAGATAATGGTCACCTTTCCTTTTAATCCACCAGCATAAACAGTGATAGTGAGAACCACTGAGCATGTAACRTCACCCATGTGTTCTCCTGGTGCTGGGGGATGAGTGCAGAGGAAGGATGGGTTTTCCTTGGTGCCACCCAGTGCAGAGCACGCTGTGACAATAAGAGACTTGCTTTGGCAGCTTGCAGTGGCCAGAGGCTCTGATGCTGTGTGGAAGGGACAGTATTGCTGTCATCTCAGAGGCTTTCATCTTGTGATGCTATTCTGAGTGCATCTGAATGTCTTCCTTCCTGAGGATGGACAGAGGAAGGTTTTTTTCTACTCACAGACACCAAATATAATTATTATGACCTACTCTTGTTCAAGTTCCCTCTTGGAAATCATCACCTGAGCCAGTGATGATCTGTCTACACGTAGTGTTTAACTTCTCCAGAATGTAAATGTTATACCTCTTCTGCAGTGCTTTCAGAGGGCTTTCCTGGTGCCATTAGCATTTTAACRTTATTATTAACAACTGGATTACTCAGTCTGTACCTTTGGATGGCTAGGAAAATGAAAGTGAAATGTCAGATGCAATTAGGAGAGATGCCACCTCCTCTATTCCCTGCACTCCTTTGTTTGTGGCCTTCCCCACTGGGAGTAAAACCTGCAGTAGTCCTCAATGAAGTTGTCATGGATGAAGCTTATGCTGTAAGCACAGCTCAGGTGTGGTCTGGATGACTTTAGAGATGGAAAGCACCTAGTATTTCCTCCAAAATGTGAGCAGAAAAGAATTAACTCCATAGTTTTATTGGATAAGGAAAAAACAATTCTGTGCTTTCAATAGCCTTCAGCTCCAGGTACTGTGATGTTAAATAATTTAATCAGAACTTGCCAGCAGTTGGGATTATTGCTATTGCAGAGGCAATATTTGATGGACAATGTTGGAGGTGGATGTGGTTGTTTTTTGTAGCTGYTCTTGCCCGGACAAAAGGAATTTTGCCACCTCTCTGGATTGAGGTGGCAGCTTCGCACYTGGATGACACGAGTCCTCACCCCTCAGCCAAACCACAGCCTGGAATGTATAGTCTGGAATGTCAGATTAGTGCCTGAAAGCTCTGCCAGAACCCCACAAGCTGGGATAGCTTCAACCATGTTGTAACTACACGGCTTTGTAACCTCCCGGGGTGAGGATCCGGAGTTTGGTACAGAGATGGATCCGTCTCCTTGCACCTGAACATCATTTTCTCCTCAGAGCAAATGGATAGGCTTTTGTATGGAGACTGTCATAAACACAGTAAAAACTCGGGGCTTTGGCAAGCAGAAACTATTTAAGAACCAAACAAAACTGCTGTAAAACAATAATTTGAAGGAGTAAACCAGCGCTAACCTGCATGGCGAGTTTCAGCCGGTGCGCTGGGAAATGGCACAGACTTAAAACTCCCCTAAGATAAGGGTTATAATGGGAACTTCAGTGACCCTCCAGGGCTGTGGGGCTTCCATGCTACTATAATTAGGGTTATTGCCATGAAATCAGGCATATAAATGTTAACATTCTGCTCATTAAAAATGTTCTTTTCAGAGAATTAAGGATTCTGCATTTTACATTCATAAAGTGAATAATATAAACTTAACTTGCGGTCGCTTTGATTATGTGTTGGAAAGAGTTAAAATTCTCTATGTAGATCACTGTAGTTTTATTATGTAAGATGACCTTAGGAACTGTCATCCCCCTTGAATTTATACAAAGAATTCAAAGTAAAGGTTTTCTAGGTTACACTTCTTTTTTCAACCCTTTGTCCTGTCAGCTCAGTCCTAGATATCTTCATCTGCCGACATGCCCAGATGTGCAATGAATGTTGATTTGAGCTGGCCCCTCAACCCCTCCCTGCTGGTGTCATTAAAACCAGGGAGGTAGCTGCTCCCCTGGCATCTTTGGCAAGGCTTGGCTTTACACTGCGGACTAAATTATTGATGAAGAGCACTTCTGTCGCAGTGTGTTTTACCCACCTTTAAATGAAACAGTGCGGATAGAGCTGTCATTGCCTCCTCACTCCCTGCAACTTCTACATGACATTTATGATGTGGTTCAGATTGCACTGAAGCAATTAATTTCCAGTAGAGCCTGCACTCAGAATGAAGTTCCCTGACAATTACCAAGGGCTGGATTTTCAGGGAGCACGCTGCACAGTCATTGATACGGTATACAAAAGAAAACATCACAATACACTGCAAAGGTTTGTTGGTCTTTTTTTTTTCCCCTGAATCTGATGCTTAGTGCCTGAACACCCTTTTCACACCAATAGCTTTTCTTAACAATGTGGATGAAACCTGGTGTTCAGCCCCATGTTTGGGCCTGATCCTGCTGTGTGTTGAGTGCCTCCAGATCCWGCAGCAATCAGTAGGACCCAAGTTTTGCCATCTGTTAAGAAAAGCCTTACCAAAATGCTTGTCATTTTTGGTGAGAGACAGCCAATATCTTCACATCAGACATCTGTCTGCACCTGGAAGCAAAGCCTGTTTTTAATTCTGCRTTCAGCCATTCTAGTGGTGCTGGTGCTGGAGGAGCTGCTCTTTTATACTTCTTCTAGTTGCTGTCTGAACACAAGGGTGGGTTTTTCTGGGAAGATGGTGTGCTCCTTGCCTAAGGTTTTCTGGGATAAAGAACAGAATAGGTTTTGTTTATATAGRTTGTTTTCCTCATACCTAAAACTCTTCCTAAAACTCCGTGAGTTTTCCGCATGAACCATCTCCCAGTCTCACCAATGATGAAGATTTGTTCAGCTTTGGGATTTAAAACCTGTTTTATTGTAGAAGGGAATGRTGATCTGAGCATGGGACTAGAGCTGCTGCTTCTCTTGTCATGGAGCCACCAACTTCCAGAGTAGCTCCCAGAGCTGGACAGGAGTAGCCATGGGTTTGTATTTCAGTTGAAGCCCAGCCAGCTCTGATGACAGCGCTGTCAAACTAACACGGGGTGAGAATTTGCACTGGCACTTCTGCATCAGGGTGATGGGCACTTTAGGAATGCACAGACAAAAATACAGACAGGATATTGATGGGTAAACTAATGTGTGGACTTGTACTTACAAGCTCAGGCTCAGAGGTGAATATTCTGACAACTGAAACGTTTTGACACAAGTTCTTATTAAGAAAACGTGTGAACCAGTTTGGATGGAATCTGAAGTGTCTTTACCCAGACCAAGAAACAATCTGCTGGAGATTTGGAAAGAGCTGTAGCTGGCCTTTCCTGCAGTCCTGGTTTTCCTACAGCACCTCATGGGGCTGCAATAGCAGAAGGTGATTCTATGAAATGTGTTTTGGCCCAGGGGATACTGTGCTATGAGCACTGAGTTCAGAAGTGTATGGWTTTAGGAGCCTCTCTTTAACAGAGCCTTTAAAATTCTAACTGTGCTGCAGTTGCCTGGGATTTTTTTTCCTAATGCATGATATTTGAATTTCCTTCGAGGAAGAGACACTGTAAATAAATCAAGTGAAGGGATTTTTTTTTCCCATGACATAATTCAAAAAAMCATCTCAAAAAGCACCCAATGCCTCTGCCTCCCCAACCTGATKTAGGGTTCAGAGTGACAGAGCATCTGGAATATTTTGAGGGAAAGGCTACTTCCTCCTCCTGACAGGGAAGCTCTTTCCCAGTAGTTTGGTCTCAGTTTTATGGTGAGCTAAATGTGTCAGTAAAYAGCACTCAGAGTTGTTGGTGTGTTTGCATTACTGCAAGCTGCCTTCAAAAGTCTCTTTAGTRTCTACCAGGGGCTGAGGAACTACTGTTGAAACTGTTGGAGCCAGAATAAGAKCCTGTAAAAACTGAGTAAGGAATCTGGTGTGTTCTTCACACTTGAGTGAAACCTCACTTTTAATGATCTCACCATTGTTTTGTAGTTGAGGTTAAGCACAAAATCTTCTGGGATGCATTGAAGGATTATGTCAGAGAATGAGGGATACTTACACAGGAATTTTAGGACAGCAAGCACCCTTTAAGGAGCATTTCAAAACTCCTGTAGATATTTATGATCTCTTTGAGAGAGCCCTGGTCTTGCTACTTGTCCTTTAAAACACTCTGGGGATGAAATGTTTCAAAGAAGCCTTGATTGGTTTAGTTCCTTTCCTTTTTTTCCCCCCTGTTTTTTTTAATTTATTCTTTTTATAAAATAAAAAAACTGTATATCAGTGCAGTAAGCCTGATATACATATTCCATGTAAAAACTCAACCTGTCAATCAACATTTTAAAAACTCCAGTGTCTCTACTTAGCAACGTAAATAAAACTGCTTTATTTACAGAGGCTTAGGAATATGAGGGATAAGGTGTAGAAGGAAAGAATAACCAAGTGTGTGAAGAAATAGCATAACAGCTCCAGATTTTTTAATGGAACGGGTTAAATTTCCTTTTCAGTGAAAGTTAATATATTTAAATACACATGGGCAAATTCCCTTGTCTCCTGGAGAGGTAGGACACGACTCTGTGATCTGTAGCAGCACTTTTCTGCTGGAGCTGCAAATGTGCTTTGTACCCATGTTAAAGGATGCTGCTCCAAAGCAGAGAATTAGACCTCGGCATGTAAAATAGGGAGATGATGCAAAGCAATTTGAGGAGGAAATCCTGGGACATTAGTGATGCTCCAAGTGCAAATTTTAATATGGATTTAACTGCAGAGCTGCTGCTGAGGCCTCAGTAATGTTATTTTAAGGTTAATTTAGAAGCCTCGTTCGAGGTTTTGGCTGCCTAACAGCCACTGTCATTAGTGAGAGTCGCATGGTTGAGTTCCTGCCCTGGAAATCTCCCTCTCTCCAGTTGTTTATGTACATAGAAATAAATGAGCAAACAGACCATTCTTTGAGGAGACAATTTGGTGTATAATAACACATTAATGTTTTAATCCAGTCATCTGTACTCCCACAAGGCAGGCGAAGGAGCCTCAGATCTGAGTTCTGAACCTTTTCTTAATGACAGATTTCTTTGGTCAGAAGCAAGTCAAGCTCTCCCTTTGTCGTCCTGGCTTATTTTTCAGTCTTGCTGTCTTTCCACRAGACAGCAGTGAGAGATTGCTATGAAACTAATTAATGTCTGACAGACAGATCGAACCAAATATCCAAAGGATTCTGACTATAGTTCATTCCCCTTTACAAAGCAGAATACCACGAGGCAAGAAACATATAGATGACATTATTATACTAACAAATAGCTGAGGGAATTTTCTTGCTCATTTTATCCAAATTAGACAATTTAAGACAATTATGGTTAAACTCCCCTCCCAGACTGCAGCTCAGTTACCTTGATGTGTTGGTGGCTGTAAGAGATACATATGAAATATTACCTGAGAGGGAAGATGTGTGCTTTAGTGGACCTCTATTGTCTCTCAGACTGCCACCACAAGGGAGAAATAAGGGTCATGTGTCATATATGCATAGCCAAAGTACAGAAGATTTATGACTTAGTGAATATGTAGATACGCTGGTGTTCTTGACCAAGCTGTGGAAGCTGTCCTTGAGTGTGCCTGAGGTTTTGCTGTTGCAAAAAAAAAAAAACAACTTCAAAGCAAGAAAGAGACAAACAATTACACACATGGATCTTGGAACACTTGGGCAGTGTTCTCTGCAATCACAAAAATAATGACTGCTCATCCTGGTCTCTTGGGAGGGAAATTTCCATATTTTTGCTTTCGAGGCACTTTCAAAGCCATTTACTGCCATAATTCATACACCGCTGGATTAAGAACCATATGCCTCTTAAAATCAGCAAGAGGCTATGTAGAGGATTTGCTGATTTAAGGAAAAGGCAAAAATAAAAATAAAATAGGCAGATTGAGACCTACTTTTACTTCAAAGGATATAATCACACCAGTTTGGCAGTCCACTCATTAAGAAATAGTTCCCAATTAATTAGATAGAGTGACAACAAAAATGTCAAACTGCAGTGTGTTGACCCCTGCATGGGATTTTATCCTTGCCATGATGTSTGCTGGTCACCAGTTACCTGCCATTGGTGGCAGTTCATTCAACCCAAGCTGTATCCAGGGCATTCAGCAGTGCTGGTGGATCAGGAGGGGAACATTTCATCTGCAAAACAGGAGTCAGGGGAGGTCCTGTAGCATCAGCTCTGAGGGATCACAGTTTGCTACATTAGATCACAGCACGATGCAAACTCACTGTGCTTCTCAGAAGAACRTGCACAGATTTCCCTGCTCTGAAGCAAAATGCCTCCAAATTCCACAACCCCTAATCTTTTCTGCAATGGGAGATGGAAAGAAAATCTATTTTCTCTTCATCACCTTGATGGCTTTTTCTATTTACAACCAACTTGCCCAATGATGACACCATTCCCTGTGGACAGTATGACATTAAAATAAAATCTGCATCAATTCTGAGAGCACAGTATTTGTGTCTTCTTGGCTAAATTGCAGTTAATAAGTTTTCCTAAACTTGTTRCTGATTTTTCTGTGGCAAGTTTTTTTGGGTAGTTTATTTGCTACCCCAGCACTCTGAAAGACAGGTTTGCTTCTGCTCAAGTGAAAGACCTCTTGCATCAAAATAGAATCTGATGTTTGACACATTTTTTTCCTGGACAAGATCAGGAGGGCTGCATACAGAGAAATTTAAAGGCACCTTCCTCTTCCTTTTGTGGTGCTATTCCTGTCTGTGCTAGGAAAAAGGGAAATATGAGAACATGGTGGGATTCATCTAATGCTGGTTGTGTCACTCCACCCTCTTCAGTTCACTGGTGGTTTCTGAGACAGCACAGAAACTTGTTTAAGCGAATATTTTATAGAGAGAACCTTGTTTATGTTCCTCTTTAGCTTTAGTGCCTGGATAGCAGCTCTTGGGGAACATCTGCAAGGAGCTGCATTGATTTCCCATTTCTCAGAAGGCCCCACCAGGAGCCTTTCATCCTGTTTGGGCCAATGCAATTTGGGAAAGATTGGAATCAGTAGCACACAGTTTAGAGGAGAGCAGAGAGGATAAATCAGAAGCCCAGAAAATGTTGCCCACAAAGATTAAAGGAAATGGGTTACTGAGCCTGAGGCACTGATGTCTGGGAGCAAGACTGTTCTTTTCAGATAGATAAATCTCCCTGTCTCTGCTGGACAAAGCCATGGGCTGAAAGTAGCAAGAGCCAKGCTGGATTTTTCAAAAGCCTTCCTGGTCAGGGAGGTTATAGCAGCACTGGAGGAGGTGGCTGGAGTCTCTTTTACTGTGTCCTGCCTGGAAGCAGGCAGAGGAACATCTGGTAGAAAGAATGTAATTTGCTTTCAAAGGAAAAAATGACCTTTAAATCTCRGGGTCTTTTCCCACAATGTGATTCTGGATCTCTCCATGCAGGTCCTGACAAGCTGTTGTTACAGTACATTATAGCATTCCTGCTAGGAGATCATACAAATGAAGAATTTCCTACTTCCTTTCCTTTTCCTGGAAAGATGCTATCCATAGGTGGAAAACTTCACAACAAAATTGGTTTGAGTAAAGGCTCTTTGCTTTCTGAAATTTTTGTAGGGCCAACAGGTTCAAAAGCATCTAGAAAAGAGAATTTTCCTCATTTTTCATCATTCATTTCTTTTTTGAGGTCTTAAAAGCTTCAAAGAAACCCGGCCTAAAACTCCACGCTTCCCATCCCCTTGGCAGAAGTGTCTGAGGATATTGACTGAACAAGCCCCCCAAACACAGGCCTTGGAATTCACTTTTTGCTCCTTTTTGAAAGAGCAAACAATCACGTAAATTTTGCTTTCATTATGGCTGTACTCCCGCGAGCTAATTACGTTTCAGACACAAAGCCTGTYAACTTTCCTGCTCTGTGGTGATAAAGGAACCTGCTGGGTAAAATAGCCACCACTCATGTGTTATTTCAGGAAATATCTAGCCAACTGTGGGAGAGGGGCCTTGTTTTTGTGTTGGAGTAAAGAAACAAAACAGAACAACTCCAGCAGTTATAGTCAATGTAAGTGGCCATAATGATCAATATGATTGGACAACATAGTTTAAAATTAATCACAGTCTTTGTTTAAGGAACCTGTCTGGTTTTGCCTTGCATGTTCTTTTTCATATTTATTGAGCATACCGACTGAAATTGAGACCCTTTCCTCTGGGATTTAGGGCTGCATGTTTTCCTTTGCAGCCAGGGTGGGCTGGAGCTGTTCCAGAGCTGTGAAAGAGTGGCTTAATTTCCTCCCAGCTGATGTCCTAGGGGTTATCACCYCAACCAGCTTAAACAGCTGTCCAAGGAGAAAAAGAACATTCCATCAGTCATTCTGCAATTCAGTGCTCATGCAGCCACTCAGTTYTGAGATCTGTTTTAACTAAACCATCTGATATTTTTTCATCTCCTTTCTGAGCAAATAGGAGCTAAACCAATAGGAGCACTCCCAGATTTGGATTTGCCAGCTGAAATGTGAAGGTGACATGGAGCAGAGGAGTGATGAACAACCCAACAAACCCAGGGTGAAGGCAGCATCTTTCCCTGCACAGCCCTTCCCATAAGAGGCTTCTGGGAGGAACATAAAGGCACTTCCAGAGGTAGCTTTAGAGGCCCAGCTGACAGGTGCTGGCTTGTTTAGCTGCTGTGCCTTCATTGCGTTTGATTGTGTGCCCATAACCTGAGCAGATTCCAAAAAGGAGGCACATTCTGCTCATGGATACATCAGGGCTTTGGGGTGGGGCTTGGCCTGGCTGCAGCACTTGGGGCGAGGAGGGAGCTCCAGGGAGTGTGAAGGAGGTTTAATGGGGAGCTGGCACTTTCCTGGGCTGTGTGACAGGACAGGTCACTCTGTTCTTTTGGTTGCTGCTGGTGTTGAGCTGTAATTTGGAGGAGGTGCCCAGCCCCAAGGCGTTGTAGCTGCTGTCTGACTCCACACCTGGCCAGGGGCTGGGGAGCTACAGGGGYTGTCTGAAATGGAGGGACAGGCTGGGAGCTGGGAGCAGATGGGAGGAGAGGGGGATCARTTCTTATTTATCTGCCCCAGTAGGTGAACAGCAGATGCTTAGGAAGATGTCCTTTCCATCAAGAAGCTGATGTGTCACCCTTTCTGAACAGCTGTGGCCCTACAAGTTACTAAACATCCCATCATTCCTGTTCAGTTTAGCAGCATTAAGGGTGATATGAGATCAGGGAGGTCCCACTCCTCTCTGATTATTTAACTTAAAAGTTTGTTGGTAGATTCAAATCTTCTCCAGATTTTATCATGCTGTTCACAACCTCATGTCCATTACCTCCAGCTCCATGAAATCCTCAAAGCCTGTGCACAGCCAGTGTCCCCCATAAAATCTCAGAGTTCCATGGAAATATTGGTTTCCTGCAAGGCTTTTTCCATGGGGAATGGTCACTCTCAAAGGTCTCCATTGCATTGACAGGAGCATCCTCATGGATAGTTGTCAGAACCATCCCCTGGAAGGTCATAGTTCATGGTTTTCAGGACATCTCTGCTTTGCTGATGAACATGYCAGTGCCTTCTTCAGTGGAACAACRCTCCTTTATCCTGGGGAGAATCTGTCCCAGAGGACTGAGGAGGTAGGACTGTAAAATCAAGCTTTATTCTGCTTCTAAATAGCACAAATGCTCCCTTTATTTATGAAATTAGTCTAAAAGCTTAGGTCAATATACAAGTAGCCTGTTAAGTAGAGCTTGGTTTAACACTTTTTTCATTAAATAGTTGTTCTGAACATACTTGGTATTTTGAGAGACAATGGGGAGGACACGGTGGCCTAGAAATGCCCTAATAGTGCAAAGTAATTTTTTCCATACATTTTCATGAGTRTTTTTGATTATGCATTGCACACGTTCTAAATACATAATTACATGCTGTCTTGACCGATTGAGTAAATAATACATTTATATAAAAAAAAAGTATGAATATTTAACAAATGGAGTGCAATGGCTTCAGTATGGGGAACATAACATAGGTTTRAAAAACCTGCCTAATTATGCACTTAACCAAGACATGAGGACAGTTCCTCTAGAGCCACTCTGGCCTGTCAAGTAAATAATATGCATTTTACAAAACCAACTAATTATGGATTTACCCACGGGACTGTAAAAGATCTGAAGATGCAGGTAAGTAATATGCACTTTATAGCTAACCAGGCGTGGGGAATTTAATTTAATTAAAAATCTGGGAGGTAAAAAAAGAAGGTAAATAATGCCAGTAATCACTCCAAAGCCAGGACATTCAACTTAAGTTACCTCCTGCTTGATAAAGTATCTTGATAAAGTCAATGAACCAGTGCAAAATAGCCAAGAGTGGGAATCATGTGGATGCAAAWCTTTTTGTTGAAGGAGATCTTATTGCTTTCCTAAAGTTCTCCATGATTCAAAATGTCTCTTGTGGCATCAGGAATTCCAGCTCAGGGCTCTTCTTTGGCATTATATTGGGGATCAGGGGTAACATCTGCCTTTCCTCCCACTTTTCCATTTTTCCCAGAGATTTTTACACAAGATTGACTACAGGCCTCACTAGGAAACAAAATGAAGAGAATGGAAAAGTGTGTTCRTATTTGTTTTTATTAATATGCATTTCTCAGGGTGCTGGAGGAATTTTTTTATCTGTTTAGGGGGATACAAAGATGACTTGTTTTAGCTGAACCACTAGAAAAGAAACACTAAGGCTTGAACGCTGCGTCCTGTGTCTCTTTTGGAAATAGTTATAGAGAAAAGAGGGCAAAAGGTGCCATCAGGAATTTTAAAGAGTTTTGAAGGAGAAAAACATTCTGAGCTTAGTCCTGCCAAGCCTCAGGAACATTGTGTGCACCTGAGTGTGTCACTAATCCTCTGTACACCACTGCACAAAAACTGGTGCCCAAGGAAGACTGACATTTGAGCAGGCTCCTTTCCCAGTTATCAAACCAGGTGAAATTGCAGTTGGAGGTGTTAATTAGGGTAAATGAGCAGTGCAAGTATTTGCATGTGCATGCACACACACTTATAGCTACTAAGCCAGGGATTTCTTCACTGAAGGCTTTACCAGGCAAGGCTGAAAGGCTGCAGCCAGCACATTTGCTTAGGAAACAGTKCCTCAGCACAAAAGCACTAAATAGTTAATGGTGACCCATCCTTACTATTTCTCAAACAGTACACAAAGCAATTTTTTGCTTGTTTGTTTAGCATTCCTCTTTTTTTCCCTAACATCTGAAAAACAATGTTGGGACAGCTAAAATACCCCGGTCCCCCCTCAGATTGCTGGGTGCTACACAAAGACATTGTGTGAGATTCCTCCCCAGTTTTATACACCAAAGTTGTGTTCTGAATATAAATTCCCGCCAGCTATTGAGATCACAAGTATGAAATCTGAAACTGCTGGTTCTATGATGATAAAGGGACATGCTCTTTAAAGGAACCCAGTTTTGCTGCRAGCAATGAACATGGGATGTGGAAAGAGACCTAGATTTGAAGTAGAGTTTGAAATGCTGCAGGGATTCCATTACATCCTTCTAACACTCTTCTCCCTTGGTCAGATAGAGGCTTTTTTTCGTTGTTTATGTGTTTATTTTGAGAATGTTRGATTGGAAAACTTCTATTAACCCTTTTCTCCTTGGCTCCCTTTCTTTCCCCACCTTTCCCCACCACCCCCTCCCCAGCGCTTCTGGCATGCAGAGGTTCTTTTTGGGATCTGAAGAACTCTGTTGTTTAGCTACAAACCCATCTTCTCCAGCTTTTTCTCTTTCTTATAAAATACACCATTCTTTTTAAAATGCAAAGTGGATTTGTGGTATTTGATTACCTACTGAAACCAGATAGAAATTTATTATTAGGAAATCAAGTTTCATGCTAGGAGAGACTGGAGCTCAAATTAACAACCTGGTTTGTATTTTAACTACATTATGGTCTCACCATTCTGCTTATATTTCTTACAAAAAAACCCTCAAAACCAAAAAGCCCAAACCCACAATATCTGTTTATTGCTTAGAAATAACTGCTTTTGCTTCAGATACTTGAGAAAGCAGAGGAATGAAATCAGCTCGTGGCAAGCTGTGAGGGTTTCAGGACCAAACACTGCAAATAAAACTCACCTGGAGCTTTTAAAGAGTGAAAGATCAAGACTGCAGCGAACAATTTCTTGCCAGCAATTGCCTTGACCGTTGGGTCAGCATTGGAAAAATAATATGATAATCTTTACATTAACTTCAGTAGTTTCTTTTGTGCCAATTGCTGCTATTGTGGCTGTGCTCAGCTAAGCTGGCATGACAGGAGCTCTGCCACTGGACTGCTTCAGAGGAGACTTGCTTGAGTTCTCAAGCAAGGTGAATAGGACTTGGGGAATCTGACAAAAAATGTTTTATCTGAGCTGTTCTCTTAATTAAATTAGTCCCATTCCAATAGCCAGCTGAATAGTGATGTCAAGGAGGAGACAGCCACCTTAGGAAACCTCTCCTGTAAAACTTTCTGTATTTTTAGATTTCTTGGATTCTTTCAGTGCCATCTGTAGCTCACACATCACATTCTTCACCATGCCATTACCTTCCAGAAGCAGATGAAAAATCAGAAATTGTTTTATCTAGGACAGAAAGGGAATGTGCTGAGAAAACTCCTTTGTGAAGGGAGAAATCAAGCCATGGCACAACGCTAGGGAACACAGGACTCATTAATTTAGATATTCTTTTCATATTCACGGTTTAGTAGCAGAATGGCAGGATCACAGAGCAACCAGTGCTGATGTTATTGCTGCCTTAAAAAAATTCTTGCCTCAGGTCCAGGCAGAGAAAGAAACATTTTAAGGAACATTTTTTGTTCATTGCTTCTCTGATGGCCAAATCCTGCTCCCTCCCTCTGCCTGTTGAGAACCTCTTCAAGAATTGGCACCTTTTGCTCCTTGATTAATACCCACAGGATTGTCCCTCAGACTTTAGGATGTGTGTGAGGAGATTTCATAGGTATAAGCAAAGAAATCGTGGGTTGTTTTTTATTTCCCCTTAACTTTCCTCCAAGAATTCCGAGGCAGTTGGGATAAAATGTGGCGGAATTGTGCAGCGCGGGTTGAGCGGCGCGGAGCGGGGCTGGCCAGCGGCGCGGAGCGGCTGCTCCGTTCCATAGAGTGTGAGTGCCCTCTGCTGCACGGCCCGGCGAGCTCCTGGCCCGGGCTGCTCCGCGCAGCTCCAGCTGCTGCAAAAACTGCAGGAAAAGCTGCAGAAAAAGCTGTCCCCTCTCATTCCCAGKGATGGATGCACCAGGGCTCTTTAGGGAACGGGCCACGCTCCAAACTCCGCGTCAGTGGTGCTGTCAGTCAGTGAAATTTCCTGCATCAACGCCCACTGTAAATATCAGAATATTTAATGAACATTTACAGTGGGAATTTCCAGAGTTGAATAAATCCAGTGTCTATATATGAATAAAGTGAAATGCTTTGAAGTACTTAAAAGTAAATTTTAATATATTCCCTTAGTGCTCGGGTCATTTGTGGTCATAGTTCCTAACTCATTTATTCAGAACAGAATTTAAAGGAAAAAAAAATAAATCTAAGTTCTTCAGGTGGAGCTTCTCTAAAATCTAGCAAATCAATTTTAAATAAAGTATTTTAGCTATTCATATTATTTTGTGCTTCTCCATATAACTTATACTGACAGCAGCTTTTATGGAATACTAATATTCTCTCACACACATTGCATATCTAAAGCTACTAATTACAAATCACATTTTACACAGGCTTTGAAAAGGAAGCTCCAGTACTTTGTAGAATATTCTTTTAAATAGCCTAGTACAATATTAAATAATCATTAGACAAAGATTATTATAAAATCAGGCTGCCAAATTACTGACTTTGTGTTTTCTGCAGCTCTAATCTTTTATTTCTTCCTCAAGCAAACCTCCCACTGATTTGAAAAATGCAAGATTTAGGTCTATGGCAGAAAAGTGGAACATCTCTAAGATGTCACTGGGGATGGTATTTCAGTATTATCCAATAATTGGGTGCAGATTGTATTTTGGGAACCTGCAACTGGGAGACTTTGCCAAGTGGTCCAAGGGCATCAATAGGATGTGAAGTGCCTTCAGCTACACTTGGAATGTCAGCTGGAAACAGCTTTGAAGTGCATTCCAGCTTTACACTAGGCAGCACTTTGGAGCCTTTCCAGCAGGACAGTTTTTCACCTCTGGGGCTGTTCCTCTGTGGGATCCATGGAAAAGTGCAGCCTGTGTTCCCCTGCACTGAACAGAGGCTGCTCACACRGTGTCTCACAGTGACACCTCTTGAGTCATTCAAAATACCTCCACTCTTTTATTGTCCCAAGATCAGTATTATTCTGGACAGAGCCTTAAGCAATTTGAAACATCACTGTGAAATTAATGCTGTGGGAAATCAGTTTAATTGTAATGCAACCCCTCAGAAGTTATCCTGAGCGGGCTGTAGAATGAGTAGTGCAGGTGGCACAATCCATCTGTGCCTCCTGACACCTCAGTCCAAACACGTGTTTGTTTTGCTGCCTCAGATCTGTATTTTCTCYTGCTGCCCACAGTGATGTAAATCTGAACTAATTTAGGAGTGGCCACACAAGAAATGTGGRTTGCAAAGCTCTGCAAATCAGCACTGCAGGGCCTTGACAAAGCTGTGGGTGGTAAATTCCCACACAGATATATCTTCCCTGGATCTTCTCCTGCTCCCTGCCATTGTTCCATTGCTTCCACAAGGATTGAAACTCACCTCAAACCTTGCAGATAAATCAAATTCATAACCTTAAGTGGGTATGCAGTTCTATGGAGAACAAGCCTGACAAAGGCAGTGAGGCTATTGTAAATACAATTGTGAGGCAGCCCTAGCCCAGGGCTTTCCTTTAATGTTCCTGCTACTGCAGTCTGACTTTGGCACAGTCAGCCCTGCTACAGCAGGAGCTCGASAGCCACAGGAGATCCTGGGCTGATGAGACTCTCTTAGCAGTGTTTGCTGACCTCCTGGGGAATGTCAGCAATTCCTGCCCTCAGAGCCTGCAGGCAAAATGCCAATCTGTGGCCAAGTTGAAGGCTGGGAAGAAACCTTACTGAATGGTGTTCAGTCCAGGTCTGTGCTGGGAACTGGCTGAAGGCAGGAAATTCTGGGATCTTGGGTGTTGGCATTTCCATGAGCTGGTAGGTAATAAAGGCATGGCAGAGGAAGTTTTGATGTTCAATTCCATGCCTGGTGATTTCATAATGCAAGTGARTCCTGTGTTTAGATAGCAGATCCTTAAAACTGACCTCTTAATCTCATGTCTTACACAGTGAGAATTTTAAGAGYAAAACTTAAAACCAAAAGAGTTTCTTGAGTGTTGGGGTTTAGCCCTTTGTCTGAAATAGATGTCTGGGTCCAGGCTCTATTTAGTAACCCTGGCCTTCTCATAAACACCCTTTGTCTTTTCTGTTTAGAAGCATCTCTGCAGGTGGCCATGGGTGATCAGGGCTCCCAGGAGCCACCATTATCCTGTGCCATGAGTCCAGAGTGACCTGGCTGTTGTTTAAATCCTTCCCCCTGCACATCTGCCATCCCTCAGCACACCTCAGTTTTGCCTGGGAAGGCTGGGTGGGGAGTGGCTCTCAGGAGAGCTCCTGGCAATATGGAATACCAGAGGTGTTTTCTGTGCATCTCTCTGGGTATCACACAGTTCTATAAACACTGCATGGAGCATCTCTCACATGATGAGACTGACATTGATTTACAAGCTGCTCTGGAACTGAGAGAGTAAAGCAAAAAAACCTTTTTTGAACCTCAAAAGGAGAAATAGTTACCAACCACATTTCCTTTTTGATGCTCACTTATAAAACTRAGGAGGTGGCAGACTACTGCTGGTGTTTTCCTTAAAGCCAGAGATTTCTCTATTTCCCTTCAGAAAAATGGGGTTTGAGCAGTCAGAATATGTGGTCTTGTCACGCTGCAAAATTGTAGCTTTATCAACTTTGTRCAAGTTGCTACAAGCAGAATTGAGGTGACTCAGAATTCTGTGCAGATACTTGAATGAAATCTGTAGGTCTGCAGGAGCAGCTACACTGCTCTGAAGAAGTTCATGTGGCACAGGGCAAGTGTTTGCTAGAATGCTTTCTAAAAGTAACATCAAGCCAGAAATGAGGTACAAATTCTGGTTCATGTGCTCTGCATCTTTCCTGCYTTCCACACAAGCTGGAGCTTCAGTAAGTCCACCTGCATTGCTCCTCTCTGCATTTCTTCCTGGCCAAGGGCAAATCCAGAAAATTCATTTCCCAGGCTCTTTAGCAGCTGTTTCCATCCATCAAATATTTCCAGGTTACATCCAAGTGGGATGGCCCCATCCCAACCCAGTCATTATGCCTGCTGCCCTTTCCTGGATGAAATGTTTTCTACTCCTTTTGACTCTTTTCCAGCACAGGGAGATTGTTGGATGTGTTTTTCCCCATCCTGAGGTTCCTTCTGAAAATCTCAGCCTGGGTTGCTCAGCAGCTCTTGCCATTTTCTGTGGATATTGTTAATTGCTCTAATGGAGAGGATACTTCTGTAGAATTAGAAGCAATTTTGGCCAATGTGGAACCCCACAAGTCAATAAGATTTATTTGCTCCAGTAGTTACACAGAACATTTTTGGCTATTTTAAGCCTCCCCCCCCAGCCCAGTTCTMGGCTAACAATGTAAATTTKTGAGGATAACTGTATATTAATTTCATRTGCAGGTCTCTTTATTGAGAGGAARTATCAGAAATTAAACCTTACAAGTATCCAGAAGCAATTATAAAAAGAGTAGATTATAGTGGTAATACTGTAAATGGAAATTCACTGAAATGTCAAAGTACTTGCCATAAAATGTAGCAATAATATGATACTAAACACAATACAGAGAGCTTTCAAATATTAATACCTTTATTATTTTCTCTATTAATACTCATAAAGTTCAAACAATCATCTCCAAGCTGATCAGGGGAATAATAATATCATTACCATCACCTGCTGGAGGGAGCTATAATGGTGCTGTCATTCTGTCCCACTGGAAGATCACTTAGGAACTGAGTTGGATCCTGACATAAATCCCTGGAGGTGAATGACAGGGCATTACCAGGCTCAGAGGAGAATTGTAAACTCACATGCTAATGGCTCAGATTTGTGAAGATACCAATTGTAACAAAACTGGGAACAAATAGTAAATTAATTTTTCAGCTTGCTTGGCACTGTCTGCTCAGGAAAAAAGTTCTTTGTRTTCCAAGGCTTAGTGAGCTTCACTTGCTACTTATTCCATTTTCTTTTATAGTGATCTGTACATAATTCAGCTCTCATGGCTGATTTATTTAATGACCTAATCATCAGGCAGCTCCTGGAGTTTTAGCAGGATGGATCTCCCTTTTCCTGCAGAGGTTCCTGCTTTGCAGAGGAGACTTCTGAGCTGCTCAGAGCAAGAGACCTCTGGCAGAGRCAGCTTGGTGATACCTTGAATATCTCCTGACTTCTGTAGCCTCTGCTCCATCTCAGTGGGGGAGAAATCAAAATCTGGGTATGTCCACACAGATTTTAGCCCTCACAGCCACATTTTTTATAATTGATGGAGTACATTTCATTGCATGGTGTTGCTRGTCATGGACTTCACAGGTACATTTTAAAAGTTACTTTTGTGTTAGAAATAACAACAATAACAAGGAAAAAAAAAAGAAATTGCAGAAGAGCAGCCTGAGCATTTAATTATAATGCTGAATATTAATTAATAAAAAACATCAAAAATAAGTTGCTGGCTGCTGTATAATTAGGTATCTACACCCATCAGATCAAAGTATGTAAATGAACTACATTCTAATAAGCCCCACTGTTTAGCTGAAGAATGATAATGAATCTTATTTGCCTGCCTTAACTTWGCCAAAGCCACTAACTATGTGATTTTCTTCTCTTTGTACATTTTTTTTGGGTTGGTACAAAAACGAGATAATCAATAATGGTGGATGGTCTCCTGAGTGATTCCCACTAATGCTAATGGGAGTTAATTGCTTATATTTAGAGGAGACTGTGCAGTTCTGGCACCCCAGTGAATATAAATTACACAGTGGTGGAGACTGCACAATGGGCTAAATCATTCCCACCCACAGRAGGAGGAGAGTTCCTTGGGGAAAACCACTTTATTCCTTCCACAGCATCTTATCTTGCTGCTCACAGGAGAGCTCTGCTGGCCAGGTGACAGTGGCCTCACAGGACGTGTCACGAGGCTCCTCACTGGACCTGGGGCCTGTGGGATGTGTCCTTGGGGCCCACAGCCCCTGGGAGGAGCAGAGGAACCACCACAGAAAAGGGAGCAGCGTCTGTGCTCCCACACTTTCCCTGTGCCCGTGTTTCACCTGCATTTCATCCTCCTGTTCCCTTCCTTGCACCAGCCCTGGGGCACAAATGCAAACTCTGCCACAGACTTGGCAGCAGGAAGTCCCCAAATCCCTGGCACAGGGCATGGGAGGAATGAAAGCTGGGAGCTTCCATCCCTTTGTGTTGGCATGGCACTGAGGGGCTTGGAAGAAAATCACCAGCTCAGGGTATCCACAGCTCCTGAGGCTTCACCAGTGGGGTCAGGAAGCCACACRGTCCAGAGAGGCCCTGGAGAAAGCYGCAGAGATCAATTTGGAGTTCAGAGGTGTCCCAGGTGAAATCAGCCTCTGCCTGGTGATGTCCAAGGAGCTGACTCTGCCAGTTCCCTCCCTGCTGGTGCAGGCCTGGCACCAATGAGGGGAAATGGGGTTTTTGATGTGATTAGGAGTTTGTCAGAGCCTGTTTGAAAGGGCTGTGCAGTGATGCTGGATTGTTAATTCTCCTTATTAACATTATGTAGAACCAAAATTCTGCCACTTCACTTCTCAGCCGCCGAGCATCCCCATCTAAATTAAATTGGCCTGACATGCCTTTATCCATTTTTAAACAAGAAACAAGAGAAAACAAACAAAAGCTATCACAGTTTAGCTGAGTCTGTGAAAAGTACTGCGTTATCTGAGCTACAAAAAAAAAAAGCCAGAGACTTATTTGAAGATGAAATTTTGCATATTGTTAGTCTATAATTTAGGCACTTCAGGATTTAAAAAATGATCTGGCTGAGTTATTTACAGCAGAAGAGAGGGAGTTGTGTGTGCAGATGAGCTCCTTGTCATCATGTTTTTAAATCTGTAATGGGCATAATGGATTCAGCTCTACAATGGTAATTTGTAAAGCCCCATTGATTTCAATGAAAGTGCAATGAGAGTGGTTAAAGGTATTGGGAGGGYTGGTGCTTCCAAATGAAGGGAGATTAAAAAGGCCAATATTAGCARAAGGGACAAATAGGAATGAATGGGATTAGRCAGAAGGTTTAGGATTCAGAAGTCCAGGCRCAGGTTAGCTGGTCACTGCTGTGAAATCTCCCAGTATTTAAACAGAAAAAAAGGTTTTGTGCTTCCAGTTCAGGTATTTGAGTCATAAATAATGTTTTCATTTCTTACACACTTCTTACTGCTGTTCACATCTGCCCCTGCTTTGGAGGTGATTCATTGCTCCTGTTTTTAGTGAGGAGGGAAGGATGAGTGCTGTGAGCCCCAGGCATGTGTGGATGCCACCTGCAGGGGCTGGGGACAGCGGAGAGGYGGCACTGACCCATCCTCAGTCCCTCACAGCTTTGCAAACCCCAACTGCCTGAGCACAGGTTGTCTGCTCCAGCTGCCTCCTGAGGCTCCTGCCTTGGAAAGCTTTGGCAGGAGTGATGCAGCTGATCCTGAAGATGTGGTTAGGAGGAAAGGCAGCGTCAGCTCCTGCATATCTCAGGAATGGAGAGGGAGTTTGTTCATTGGGGATGCTGCCACGGAGTTCTAGATCTGTCTGCCTTGAGAACCAGCCCTGGCTAAAGGAAACCCTTCAAGCTCTATGTGGGTCAAGACCAGGTGAAATTAAAAGTGTTTTTGAGGACCAGCTTGGTTACTGGGCATAGGGTGTGGTGGCAAAGCAGCACATGAGGTGAATTCATGTCCTGCAGTTTGCTTGCTCCCTCAAGGCCCGATGCTTCCCAGCTCTGCTGTTCYCCCTCTGGCACACAGAAATTAATCTGCCTTTGAGCCCCCACTGGTTGTGTTTAATATCGAATGTGGCTGACATCTCCCTCCTTCCCTGATCCCATCAGCTGTGAAATCTCTTCCTGGGCTTTCTCTGCCTTCCTAACAGGGGTATTTGGATTCTACTGTGAGCACTTCCTTTTGCTCAGCATGAGCTGGACCARGAGACTCACCAGCTCCTTTTTCTTTTCAGCTTTTTTTCCTAAACACACRAAGCTGCTTCACAAAGTCCTCTCACTGTTGCTCTCTAAATCCTCCCCCAGAGGAATGTCCTGTTCCTGGGAAGGGAGGAGGGATGTTTTCCCGTGCCACCTTTGTGTCAGTATCTCAAGACTCTTCCAAGCTGACTTTTTTTATTTTTTGACTTTTTTGACTCTCGGGGTTGAGACCCTGAGAGTTGTTCCTACCCTGTGTGACTGGTTAATAAAGGTGTATGTAAATGTGTGTGCAGGAAGGGTTTAAAGCAGTTAGTGAGAGATACCACAGGAAATCCTATTTTAAAACTTCCTTTCACCACTTCAGTGTTGAATTGATGGGACATTTCATTCTTTAATGATAATAATGATTAAAAGTTCTTATTTATCCCTGCACATCAAGGCAAAGGCCTCGTTTGCCAGGACTGGGAAATGAACTTAGTGGRTATAATAGACCTCTGCATGTTAGTGAGAGGATAGAAAGGCAGAAGAAAAGGACATTCATTCATTTTTCTCTCTTCTTCTGTCTTTAAACACATAAACACAGAGAAGCCTCTGGGGTGACACTTCTCTTTCATTGTGGTAAATCTCTTGACTTAAATGGGCACAAGGTGTGTGAAGAACGGACATTCAGATCAGAGATAGAGTGTTAAGAAACTGATTTCTCTGTGCTTAAGCCTGGACATAAATGCAGTTTTTCAATCCAAAGTGTATTTTATTGTGAATCATGTTCTTTTTCTTGAAAGTAATGTGAGCTCTTTATCTGCCATTGACAGTCCTAGTGTAGGATTTCAGTGGAGGAACATCTCAATTGCATCACTTAGATTGACACAGGTGCCAAATCCATGATCTATTCTCCCACTYGCTCACCCCTTTCCTTTTTGCTTTGGTTTATCCAGGAAAAAGGTGCCAGATCTTTAAGGAGTGAAGTGTAAGCTGCAGCAGATGACCTTAATTCCAGAGTACAGGAACTGGTTCTTATTTTTGTATGTCCACTCATTGTGTGTATTTCCAGTTATAGGCTGAGACATAACRTTTCCTGGCTGAGAGGAAAAGAAAGAAAAGTTGCATAAGAAATTKAAAGTCAAGGTATTTCCCCACAGCTTCCTCTGATTATTATTGTAATAATGCCAAAGCCCCAGATATTTTCCTGATCTCTGAAGTTACACTRAGTACAGCTCAACTGTGTCTTAGGTATAGTTGGGTTTAGGTTTTTTTTATTTTGTAGAGAGGGTCTTTTATTTTAGTTATTTATATTACAAACCTGCACTTTAGTGTAGATTAGTATTATGTTGTGTTATGTGGCACTCAGGTATCTCTGCTTTCCCAAAATCACACCTTTGGGGCCTGATCCAAAGCCTGACACCTGAGTTCAAGCTTTTCACCAATATCAAATGACTTTGGATCACGACTTGTGCCTCATTCAAATCCTCAGCAGCATCAGAGAGCCACTCAGTGAGACCAGAAGTGCAAATTATATTGCAGATGGGGCCTGTCCATTTTTATTGAGTGAAAAATTAAACAGTGCAGTTAAAAATCTTAAACCTGCCTTGCATCATCTCCACAGAAAGCTGCAGCTGGAGGCTGGGCTCTGATAGCCCCAAAGGGGAGTGCAGTGTGTCCACAGCCAGGCTGGGGCTGCCTGGGTGGTTTATTCCTGTTCAGTTTGTCACAGCGTGTGACAGGATGGCCTGGGAAAGTGTTTCCTTAGTGATTCAAATCTTAGGGCGTGTTAGGCAGCTTGCAGGATGAATGCAAGGAGTGCCACGGCACACAGAAACCTACAGGGAGCTGGTTAAATCTACTTCACTTGAGTGGCCAGCATAAGAGTACAAAGAGGTCAATATATCCATAATTATTATTATAATTTACTGTTTAAAATATGCCAAGTTCTTCGGGAAGAAAAAATTAAAAGAAAGAATTTCTTTTAAAAAAACCTTTTAAATTACAGCTTCAAAGCATTAACTTGTCTAGTAGCYTCCTAATTTCCCCAAGGATCTAAGAAATAGGCATTAGGATTCCTGGAGCAAGACAAAGAATTTAAAATTCTAGGTTTTTAATATACAAGCATTTTATATATGTTACTGCAATGGAGCAGCTAATTTTGTGTGACTGTAGCTGGTTACTGGAGCCTGTACAGAAGTAGCTGTAGTTATGGGCAGAGTGTGCTGTATTTTTATCTGCAGACAAGCCTTCAGTATTTGGAAGAAACAAACATATTTCCATTTTATGTGTCTCTTTGGCAAAATGTTTTGCTTGTAGAGAAGAATGACTTCTCTTTCTGAATTTGGAAAGTTGTAAATAATGCCCATCTTATGTGTTCAACAAGTTTATTTTCTACTGCAAACGAATGAAGTGTTCTCTGTGGTGATGAAAATGAGGAGAACATTACCAATCCATTATGCAGCACTCCAGAGAATTAACTTTGGCACAGCAAGTAAATAACTCTCCCAACAGCCTTAGGAACTTTCTAGATAAGTATTATCAGTATTAAAAGAATGGGATGCTGAGTTCTAATTTTCTTTCTTATTTAAGCTGGGCAAGTTGGGAAATGTGTGTGATAACTGTTCATAATGTCACTCCAAGAAGTTTATTGTGCCAAATGACACCTGATGTGCCAACTACATCCTGCTTGCCCCTAATTCAAATTACCAGGAGATGTTAAATCAGGAGTGATGCTGTACCTTACCTTTAGGGAATATTCAGGAGCATGCAAGGATTGTGTGCCTGTAGGTAAAGGAAAAGTGTTTGTTGGGAGAASTGTTGTACATTGAAGGGCTGAACTAAAGACCTCTCAGCTTGGAGCAGTCAGGGATGAGACAGGAAAGGGGAATATTTAGGAATAATCATCCAAGTATAGAATAAAGATGCTGCCATTGCCAATAAGTATTTTTGTTCTGTGTTTAGGCAAAAGAATGACCAAGAATGATAATGAAATTCTTCCCATTCCAGCCATTAATTAGGGACTTCTTGGTGGGGAATGGCAGGATATAATGTGTATCCCTTTGTTAGTTGTGGATGACCAGGCAGATGTGAGCTCTGAGAAGCCACCACAGCCAAAAGGGCGTATGAAATTCCAGAATGAATGTATAAGAGAATTTCAAGAGAACGAGAGAGGTTCTTTTACCTGGTTGTGGTGCTTGTGTGACTGCTGCTGGCAAACTCCCTGCATGCAGCTCTCCTCCCCTCTCCATAATTCAAGAGGATAATGACAACTGGAGAGTGTTGAGAGAATAATGACAAGAGTGATGAAAGCACTGGAAAGGAGAGAGATGGGGATGGTGAGGAGAGAGACTCAAGGAGTTTGTCCTTGTCCTTCAGTATTCCCAGCTCCTCAGAGCACCTTCCCATCTGTGCTCACCACTGGAATTACAGGAGCTGTTCCATGGGCTTGGCACAGAGGGGGAACTTTTCCTGTTCCTGTGCTCTGAAGGTCAGAGCCAGCCCTGCCTTTGGAGCTCCTCTCCTCTCAGTCATGAGGAAGCAGAAATTTAACTCAGTAGGGCTGGAGTTCATGGGGATTGAATCACTCCTGTGTTTTCTCCCCAGGCAGTTCATTTTGGGAGTTGTCTCCACTGAAATAGGTACAAAACTACTGTCCTGACACTCTGGGGCGCAGGGGCAGCACCCCAGCCTGGCTGGTGTGTGTTGGACTTGTGTTAACTTGGTTTGGTTCCCACTGGAAGATTGTCTTGGTTTGAAAAGACAGGTGTCTGCTAAGGAAGGCAGGAGCCTCTCCTGAAATGGAAAATGCAAACACTCTTCCTCCAAATTGTTATAATTTTGAAATTAAGGGGGCTCTCAGGTAAAGATAGGGAARYGGGAATAACAGTTCTTTATTAGGGAAGAAAATGGAAATGAAAATAAAATAAACAATGCASTAATACAAAACAACACTGCCAGAGTCAGAAGAGGAGCTGGCCCCCTGTGGGTCAGGGTGGTGGCACAGTCCCATCCCRTGGTGGCTCARCCCTCCTGCAGTGCCAGCTGTGGTTCTGCTGSRGCAGGGATCCTGCACAAGGGGGGTTTTCCTCTGAAACTCCAGTCATGGTGTAGATGGGCCTGGTCCTCCTCTGGGAATGCAGGGCAGAAGAAGGCTGTTCTTCTGGGAATGCAGGGCAGAAGAAGGCTGTTCCTCTGGGAATGCAGTGGGCAAAGGCTGCTGTGGTGTTCCAAATGTCAGATTGTATCCAGGTAGGAATGCTTGGCTCCTCCCCCTGGGTGGAGCATCTCCCCATGGGATGATGGAATTTGATCAGCCATGCAGGGACACTCACTGGCACATTAACAAAACATAATTGATAATTAATGGCCCATGAACAGAAGAGATCTCCTGGAGGGAGGATTGGTTGTGGAAGAGATAAAGAACACTGCCCAATGAACAGAAGATAACTCTAACAGATAGAAATAGAATACACACCCCTATTTCCAGCCTAAGACAATGTTGTTTATTGGACACTTCCTTTCAGAAGGTTTCCTTGACAGGACATTTTTTCCAAGGCCAGTGCATCARGCCTTTATGTAACTGGTTAATAACTTCTATCCAAATTAGAAAAAAAGGAAGAAAATAATTATATCCATACTCTTATGTAATTTAACTGTTGGCCTTAGTGAAGTATATTGTAATAGAACTTTTCAAGGTAAAATGTGTCCTCTTGAAAAGGTTAAAGGCTAATAATGCTGTGAAATCTCTAAAGTTATGTAGAAAACATTTACTTCATTTTTCAGGTGCAAATTAGAAGTTTATATCTATTATTTCTTTTTGAAAATATGAAAACATTTCAGGAATATTGATATAAAAGTCATTAATGGTCTGAAGTACTTTTTGATACAGTTTATCTTTCATGACAATGGATTTGAGGTTGTTTTCTTATCTCCTATTTCAAGAAGTATCCTTGGATCCCATAGATTTCAAAACTGTGTGTAAAGAAATGTAACATTAATTATGTTMTGAAAAAGATATTGGTTCTTTTTGAGCATTTTGAAGGAATTTTTTATTAAATAAGTTACAAGCTACAAAATACCTCAGGAAAGAAAAGATATTATTGTTGGTTCAGTGGCTGATGACAGCAATTGAGAAATCTGGGGAAATGGATTTGCACAAAACTGTGATTTCTTAGCTGCTGTTCCAGTAATATGGAATGCTGGATTCTGAGAAGACATGGGAAAAGAATAAGAAATTATCACAAAACCTAAACAAAATATTCTGTTGAAGTCCTGTCTGCCAGAGTGAACAGTCATTGCTGTAGGAAAGGAGCAGCAATCCCATGGTTAAGTGTTTTCACTTGTCTCTTCTCCTTGGATTCTCCATCCTCAGCTTTAACTKGGCTGATGAACTCCTGCCACAGGAGGGGACACAAACAATTTTAAAAAWTCACTGAAGGATGCAGAATGTAGAGAAAAAAGTGTCAGAAAAGACTGCAGAAAATTTTGCAAGTTCACTTCTTACTCTAAGGAAAAGCATCCTATTTGGCTCTCTTAATAAAAACTAGAGCCATATGTCAATTTAGAAACAATTGTTTCCTTTAAAATAGGCTAGACAAGCAATTTGCCATTTTAAAATCATTCTGCTCACTTATGTAGAAAAAGAAAAAGGGGAGAGTTTTGTTTCCTGGGGAGAGTTTTGTTTCCTGGATGAAAGCATAGCTCAATATTTAATTTCTGGTTTTATTTTGATGCATATTTTAACACTCTGACCATAGATCTGAGAAAAGAAATCCCATTATTGTATGCACATAATACAATAAACCTTGTGCACCCTCTGATATCCTTGTGAGCCTGGTAAAACCTGGATATTCCATGGTCTCCTGCATTTCATTGCAAGCTCCTAATCCAGAGCCTTGGAAGTTTCAATGCACAGGTTCAGAGCTCACCCTGACGGGCATCAGGGTGTCCCAGGTYTGTCACCTCCCTGATGCCAGCCTGTTGCACAGCCAGCCCTTTCCCAGGATTACCCTTTCCCAGGCTGTCTTAAATTGGAAATGGGGGTGTGTGTTCTATTCTTATCTGATKGGGCAGTTATCTTCTATATATTGGGCAGTTTTCTTTATCTCTTCCACAACCAATCCTCCCTCCAGATCTCTGCTGTTCATGGCCAGTGAGTGTCCCTGCATGGCTGATCAAATTCCATCATCCCATGGGGAGATGCTCTGCCCAGGGGGAGGAGCCAAGCATTCCTACCTGGATAGGATCTCAGGTTTGGGGAACACCACAGCAGCCTTTTCCCACTGGATTTCCAGAGGAGCAGCTTTCTTCTCTGCTGGATTCCCAGAGGAAGACCAGGCCCATCTCCACCACCCCTGGATCTTCAGAGGAAAACTCCCTCCTTGTGCAGGATCCCTGCCCCAGCAGAACCACAGCTGGCACTGCAGGAGGGCTGCAGACACCATTTAATATGGGACTGCTGCCAACATCCTGACCCACAGGGTCTCAGGTCATGTTCTGACTCTGTCAGTGTTGTTTTGTAATGCTGCATTGTTTTGTTTGGTTGCGTTTTTTTTTTTAATTTTCTTCCCTAATAAAGAACCRTTATTCCTGCCCTCTTAATTTCAAAATTTTAACAATTCAGAAATTTGGTTTTACATTTTCCATTTCAGAGGAGGCTCCTGCCTTCCTTAGCAGACGCCTGTGCGTTCAAACCATAACACAGGGTTAGTCCTTTCCAGGATTAACCCTTTCCCAGGATTAACCCTTTCCCAGGATCAGCCCTTTCCCAGGACCACCCTAAGTCCTGCAGCATCCGTGTTGGTCCTGTCCCAGTGCCCAGCTGAAATACCAAATCTTGGGCTCTGTCTGTGGCAGGAAATCTGCAGTGCAGCTCTCTGCTCCTCCTCCTCCTCCGAGGACCTGTTCTGCCACAGAGAAAATCCAAACAAAAATCCCACAGGGTGGGATTTGCACCCTGCACGAGCAGAGTCTGTGAGACAGCAGCAGCACAGAGGGGTTTTATGGGAGTCCCTCTGTTCCCTCAGGTGACTGCCCTTGTCCGGAGCAGTATGAGGAAACCAAGGGATAAATTGCTGTCGCGTGAGCAGGAATCCAGGTGGGAAGGTCCCTTCTGGGGGAAGGTCCCAGGAGTTTGCTGGGAGCTCAGCTCCTCCCGGGGCCGAGCCTTTCCCTCCCCGCGGTCACAAGGCTGGAGCTGCTCGCACCCTCCTGCCGGCCAAGCGCCTGAGAGCGGCAGCAGGGGCTGGAGGAGAAATGAGACAGATAAATATGAGCTGGAAGGCTCTAAAGGAATGTGCAGGCATCCCGGCTAGTGCTGCAATCCCGGGCAAGCGTTGCTCTCGGCAAACATTAATTCAATGGCTGGTTAATGGCTCCTGAGTGACAGCGGGCTGTGCTGGAATCCCAGGCGCTGCCTCCCCCGCCCGCCCGTCACTCTGCAGACTTCCCTCTCCTGTGAACTGCGAGGGAGAAGGGATATAACTGTTCTTTCTGGAAATTCCACTTGAACCAGGGTTCAAGGATAAATATTACCTCCCCTCGGATATGTTAACTATTTTTTAATGATGTGATCTGATATTTTAACAGTGTGCACAGTGCAGCAGAGCTTTGGGTTTGTTGTTTAAATATCTTTGATGGTATGTCATAACAAATTAGTTTCTAAATGTTGCCAATTTGGCAGACAAAGCTGATTATTTCCTGCAATCACACTGCATATGTGCACAAGATTATAATTAATGACCAGGGATGCCAAGCACACTTTAATAATGATCCTTCAGCATTTAAGGGACTGTTAGAGTTATTGGCATTTGTGCCTCGTGTTGCAGAGGATGGGGGCAATGAATACTGATAGATCTATCAGTGTCATGGAATCCAATAGTTTCCTGATTTTTCTTATAAATTGGGGGATTCACTGGGAGTTACTGACAAAGCAGCTGCAGTGAATATTAACAGTGTTTGTGCTGCTTTCACTGAAGCACTACGAACTCCTAATTAGATTGGAATTGCTCTTTTGGCAACTTTGCAAGGCGGTTTTCCTTAGCATATTGTCCATTTTGTGTGAGGATTACAAGGAAATCAGGGACAGATCTTTGAAGAGCACCTGAATGTCAAGACAGCAGAGGGCTGGATCAGAATAAAAACTAAAGTGGAAAGGCACCAGTGGATGCTTAAAATAAAAAAAAAAGGTGAGGCTTGTAAGACAACCCAGCAGAAACAGGACATGGAATCAACATCAGGGCTTTTCAGGAAACTTCTCCYGTTGAAATTGTGGACAGTAAAATTAAAATCTGCACATGTTTTAAAACTGACACATTATGGACAATCTTTTGGCTATAGATATTTTCACCAATATTTATGGAGAAGTTTATTAAACTGTTTTTCAGTAAAATGGTATTATTCAAACTCTGGGGGAAAAAAWGTTAGTTTATCATAAATTATTTTACTTCTTTTCAACTTTGGTTTTCAAATTTATTTCAGCTGGGTCTAATTCTTCACCCTTTCAATTTTCAGTATGATTTGTGGATAGGATTCTGGGATTTTTTATTTTATTTTAAAGGTGAGCTTACCTGAGTAGAGAAACTTTTGAAGAGGACAGACTTCAGCTCATTATTCTTTAGCAAGTTGTCTTATATGTCAGATTTTACGGAGACCGGCTGAGGATTGACACGGATACCTTGAATTAAAACCCACTTACTGTAGACATCTATGAGGGAGGCATTTCCCAAGAAARGGAAAGCTGTGGTGGTGCTGATACATCTCATTAAGTCCAAACCACGAAGKTCCAACCAGCGGAAACTTAAATTTTACTCAGACTCGTGTAATTGAACAAAATCTGAGCGCGTGAGAGWTTTTACAGACCAGGCAAGAGCAGGTGAGGGGAGGGAATGTCCTGGCTCTGAGGGAATTACACACCTCAGCTGTTTCACAAGGCAGTGCTGGCACTGAGAGCGGGGGCTGGGATCTCTTYCAGTCCCAAGGTCAGGCAGGTGCCTCTGGTTGGGGGACACTTCTGCTGAGCTGATGTTTATTTGGTGTTTCGTTGTCTTGAATTACAAGTGATGATTTTTGCTCTTGGTTGAAAAGTCTCCTCTTGCTGTGGAGGTCCCCAGGGACTGTTATTGCCAGAAAAGCAAATCCCCAGAGCTCAGATCTGCCCCGTTCTGCCCCTGCCCTTGGCCTCAGGGGGTCAGTTCACTTTTTCTGCAGCTCAGCTTTGCAGGCTGTGGGAGAGGTTCCAGCTCCACAGGGACAGTGSGGACTGGCTGCTATGGAAATGTGCTGAGAGCCACCAGTGCCTGCAAACATATGGTTATTATTCACTAATAAAAGGGAATTAAAATTTCCCTGGTGATAAAAGTTGTAGAATGCAGTTATATTATTATGAGCAAGTAAGAATATAATTGAGGTTTGGTATAAACAGAGGTGCTGCTATATGAGCTGCTCCTGATATTGATCAATAACCATCTCTCACTGTAATTGTTCCAGTTTGTTTATTGCTCTGCATGGGAGTTATTGATCTTCTCTTTCAAGCTTCTTTGTGTTCTTCCAGTTTCTAATTCATTCTTGCTTTTTTCTCTTAGAGAGTTTAAATAAAAGCTTGAAAAGGATTATCAAACTGAGCCTTGAGAAGAGATTGTTGAAGCCAGCATTCACAAACCCCCTTCAGAAAGTAAATCAATAGTCCTGATGACCACTGCAGCTTATCAGTGAGCTGTGCAGTGAGGAGAGCAAACTGCAACAATGCCTTGGCTCCTGCTGGGCTCTGACCCCTCCTCTCATTTCTCTGTGGAGAGGGGGAAGCCATGTCCATCCATGTGCCCATTTTCACTTTGGGTTTTCTCAAATAACACCCRCAGCTGAAATTCCTCCCAAAATTTGCCCCAATGGCTGCAGAAGCGTGGCAATAACTTCATGTGCTGCGTGATGGGTGGGAAGACACTCTTCTCCATGGCTTCAGTTTGCAAATGGTCTGGAGGGGGCTCCAGGGAGGCTCCAGTCCATTGCCCAGTGTCACAGCTCTGGTGCCTTGGCTAATGCAGCAGATTCACAYTGAAAAGTGGCAGACATGGCTGGATTCGGCAGCTGCAGTGCTGCCAGCAGAACATCCAGAAATGACCTGGGATCAGGTGATCGACTCCATTTGGGAAACTGCCTGGCTGTGTTTGCTGTTTGTGGCAATAGTCACAGACCCAGACTGCAGGGGAGCCACCACACGCTGGTTTCACATCGCGAGGCGGCTGAGTGTCTGTGTATGA
>JACDOX010000093.1:465036-534636 GCA_014549065.1 Cardinalis cardinalis
CCTTCTCCTTTCCCAGTTTTCATCCCTATCACCAGGTGTTAAGATGGCTTGTTTCCAACTAAGGAAAATATATGTCATATAAAATATCTGTGCTTTTCTAAATGGCTTGCACATCTCATTAACTTAATATTTTTTCCATTGGTCACTTTGGATTTATTACTTTCCAACCATAATTTTTTTTAAATTTAATTTTGACCTGGCATTAGCCTAAAATTAAATTCTGATCTAGCCTCCACCTAAAATGGTCTGGGGAGGAAGCCATTTTGCATTACATTATCATCCTATCAAATTTAACTAATTTAGAGGTGACATGAATAAAATATTCATTAAAAGTACAGTGCCCATTTGTCTGTGATCTTTAGTGATGTCCCCATTAACTTTCAGTTGACTCTCAGTTGGAAATAGCAATCTCTCTTTCTCAGCTTTTCTGGAACAACTTTGATTTACATGAAGAACCTAGSCTGCCTTCTTGCTCTCTTACTCATTATTTGTTCATGTTCCTTTTTATTGCCTGTCTCTGGGCTAAAATACTTCCCTTCACAATAGTCTGAAGTACTGATGCACTGATTATTGTAGCAAAATAATATCAGGACATGATCAARCTTCCTTTAACAACATAAAGAAAAACATTCCAGGTGGAATTCAGCAGCTGTGGGGGGGCATAAATATTTTCTGTTTAGTTCAGCAACTTCTTCCTGGTTTTCTTGCACAATTCCTGCCTCTGGACATTCACTGAGCCTCCTGAGGAGAATGGTTCTGAAAGCCATGAATTCATCACCACAGAAGTTGTGTTTGGTCCTTAGAATGGGAGAGGTGCAAAAATGGATTTGCATAAAAAAGTTCCAGAAATCTCTTTCAGTTATAATCAAGGATATTTTCTTGTGCTTGAGCAGGAGTCACTGCTGTTGTAAAATGATCTACAGTCTTGGAAATCCAATCACTTTATACTGCAAGGAGATACTCCATACATGCTCCATAYTCTGACCAAGTCTTATACAGAAATGTAGCTCCATGTCCAGTTCTTATATTTGGTCCTGCAGTGAGGAATTCAGCAAAGTTGGGATATTTTACCACAATAATCAGAAGTTGGTGCATTCTGGGCTGGATTCTGAAAAGCTGTAAATTGCARCAGCTCAGCCTTTGATGGATCTGTGCTGATTTGTCCTGGCTCAAAAGCCAGCACCAACTTTATAGTARAACACAGAAAGAGAATATTCTTGTTCAGGTTTTTGTTTGTTTTCTGATTTAGGTTTTTTTTTTTTAATTGTAGCTGGCAATATCTCATCCATAAGTTTATATTCAATATAAACAGAAATAAAAATTCTGTTGGGCATTTTAAACTTGGTTTGTGGCTGCTATGAAACCCTGGRCACTGAGAAGTGCCCTATTCCCAAGTTACAGGTGCAGTGTTATAACAGAGGGATGGAATCATAATTCTTTGCACACTCCATTTTTGCCTTATTGATTGGGAAATGATGGGGTAATTCCAGGGGCTCTTTTCCTTRGAGATTCTCAGATAAAGGATTTTCCTTCCTTCCAAAGTTAATAACCAAACTCACTTGATGCCACTGGGGTGGGGATGTGGTCCTTATTGCAAACACTTGTCATTCTTCTTCCCCTTTGAAGTGGTAGTACTCTGGATTACTTTAACTGAAATTCAGCATTTATTTCTTTTTCAGACCTTTGCACCTGCAGCTGTTATGATTTATAAACCCTTGAATTGTTTTAAAAAGTAATTTTAAAAAATCTGTTTATGTTTATATGTAAGTCAGACAAAAATAGCCATAAGTTAATAAGAGCCAAAATGAATCTTCAGTCCAGTGTCCAAGCCTGAATTCCTCCAACTTCCTTGCTGAAATCAGTGAAACAGTTCCTTACCTCTGCTCCCTCAGCACAAGTTGGGGTGGTCCCAAAGAAGTTATAATGTTTTCCCTCAGCAGGGCTGGGGTTTGAATGAGGCCCAGCCACCTCCTTAACCAGCCTGAGCAGCAGGGATTGGGGAACATTGATGGGAACAGAAACAGCATCCTGGTGATCTGTGTTGTTGGGTGATGGATTTTAATTGCATTCTGCAGGAATACAATGATCACTCTTCTCACATTACTAAGGASCTGGGGCCCCATTAGTTTTTTCTCATATATTCCTAGATAAACTGCAGATTTCTTTGCCACAKCTCCAGTTTTTGCAATAATCAATATTAAAACAGCCATGCAAAAGTGAAAGCTGAGTTACACAAGCTCATCCACAGTCAGAGATCTCACACATTATAAAAAAAAAACAACAAAAAATACATCCTAAAGAACTCCCACCATCCTGACAGGAATTTAATACCTTTGCAGGTTTGGGTCAATTTTTAAGGAGTCCAGCGAGTAGACAAAAATCAAAATTAAGGTAAAATCAGATTCACTCAAGTCAATACAATGTTAATGGATTTAGAAGATTCATACCTTGAAAATTTCCTCAGGGTCAGCCAGGCAAGCCCTGCCAATAAAWGCCAAAGGGTTAACACGAGGTACAGCAGCACTGAGAGCAGGGCTCTGAGTGAGTGAAATGGGTTTGGATGAAATTTTGCCTTCTGTATCTTTCTGAACAAAAATATAAACCCCAGGAAATGAATATTTTTCACACTGCAGCAGTGAGAATTTATGAATCCAATAATTTCTCAGATGCTACTTGAAAAATGTTTCTTTATCCAAAGGTTAACTCCTTTAGGAGTACAAACCTCTAAATTTTCTCACTGGCTCTATTAGTTGGTACAACTGGATTCAGCAGCATTATAAATCTATCAGTTTTCCAGTCTATAACAGAATAATCCCTGAAATCTCATAGATATAAATGGAATTGCTAATTTTCAATAAATCTGCAGTAACAGGTAATAGTGTCATGGTCCCCAGCTCCAATCATTTTTGCAATAATAAATGAGGCTATAGAAGACTCACTCTTGGCCATAAAATTTACTGTGCAGGGCACAGATTTTAACCCCCAAAGTACTTAACCAATTCCCCTCTCTTTGTTGTTGTCACTGCTGCAGCACAGCAGCCATTCCTGGGGTGGGATCAGGGCCACTTTGGCTGCACAGGTTATTTATGGGCTGATTTGGGCAGGAAATGGAGAGTGTTTTTCCAATGTATATTTTCAGGCTGACAGCATTCAGTCCAGAGGGGCAAATCCAGGCTATTTGTAAGAGCCCAGGGACAGATGCAATTCACCTGAAACTTCCTCCCTGCTCAACCCCAAGCCTGAAATCTGACTTTGAGGCCAGACAGGAGCATCAGAAATGGCTTTTTTGGGGGTGCTACGGGTAGATTGTCTTTGAAAGCTTCACATTTTATTGTCCCAATTCAGCACAATCTGAGAGTGCACAATTCAAAGCTGTGTCTTACAGAGATTCAGGTGCTGGATTTAACAGTAACTTTAAGTCACTGGGCTGTTCCCAGTCACTAAATACCTTCCCAGTTTATACAATCAAATATATGCACACATCTTTACAGGAATGAGGCCCAAAAGGGAATGGCTGGGATTGGATAGAAGGGCCTGGAGAGCTGTATTTACTTGTCCAAGATGTTAAAAACAGCTCCAGGAGTGGAATACACATCCCTGGAGTCCCAGTTCAGGGAKCTGGTGACACAGGTTGGGCTTTCAGTGCCAGCAAAGTAACACTGAAAAATATTAAACATGTTAGGAACATGCTGAAAGGAAAAGTTATATTAACAGGAGATGTGTCTCGGAGCTGGATCGATTTTCAGCTCTGGGTGGAAGAAACTCTCCAGACAGACATTTAAACACATTATTGTCTCCTATTTACTCAGCAGATATACCTAACACACTTTATGAGATGAGTTCAGGAGGGAAGGAGTCAATTAAAATCTGAATCTCACGCAGTTACAGAAGATTAAAATAACCCCCTATTTGTTATGTGGAGCTCTAATGCCCACCCCCAAAGCACAGGAGCACCTGAACCTCCCTTTCAATCCAGCACATGCTTTCCCTGGATGTGTTCTGCAAGCTCAACAAAGTGCACAGGCACAATTCTTTCAGCTTGGAGTTGTTCAGCTGGGGATAAACGATCAGTCAGGAGCTGCTGGTGAGCTGGTACAGCCAGAACAGCTCCACTAGGCTGGACAGGCCAGGAGCTTGCACTGTTTCTCTCAAGGATTTTTCTCTCTGTCAGGGCTGAGATAGGATGAAGGAATTCAAGATTAAGTTCTGCATCAAGGTTAARTCATTTGCATGACAAATTTGTGGGACTTTGGTGAGCTCTGTGACTTTGTGTGAATCACTTTGTGCCTCTATTTCCCTGTTTATCACGTGTAAACTTTGGTATTCTCTCTCACTGATGTCTCTCTGAAGTACTTTGGGGTCTTCAGGCAAATACTCCATGAAAGGTGACAGAAGTAATGGCAGTGGCTGTCCTAAAGAGACCCCCAGGCAGCTCTTTTCACACTAGCACACATGGGAAATAGGGTAGAGCACATGCAAGTGTGGGAACTGGAGGGAAATGTTCAAGAAATGYCTTTAGACCAAAATCTGCTCCTTTTGATGTCAGTGAAGCCCCTGTCTGGATGTGRTCTCTGTAGAAGGAGGGAAATATGATGTGAGGAGATGGTGGTTCTTCCTCCACTGAAATCCTTGTAGATGATAGAGGGCTTTTACACAAGAATTGGAAGAGAAGCAGGAGTTGAAGGGAAAAGAAACTGTTTTCTTCTCACCTCAAAATGCAGGAAATCATCCATGCCAAAACCTATCCAGAGCAGGAAAAGCCAATGAAATGAAAGCCCAAATGATGATGGCAGTAAGGGGCTATACACAGGCAGGTTCAGGGGGAATTTGAAGATAAAACGGTCAGAGGTAAGTAAAAAGTACAATGGATGTTCTGTTAAGAGTATTAGGAAGTAAATGAGAAAATGGGTGAGTTAAAAAGAGAARGGATAAATGATCAATAGAAAATTACATGGGGGACAGCAAATTTCTTCATTCCAGCCTTGGCTGCAGGGCCTGGTGCAAAGCACCTTTGGGCTGCTGTGCTGTTAGAAGGGATGTGCTGCCCCTGGGGCTGCAGGGAGGGAAGGGTGCTGAGGGAAGGGGGAGAGCAAGCAGCAGGACACTGCCAGGCTGAGAGGAGACTGAGTTGAGAATCTGGAAGGAATTTGGGAATGCAGTAGCTGAGTCAATGTTGAGTTTTACAGACTCATTACAAGTAGTAAATATTTCAGAAAGCAGAGAAAAACATCTGTCTCCTATTGCAGCCACTTTGCAGCCCTCCCTGCTTTGTTTGAAATGGAAATCCAGGCTGGAATGTGGATGCATTGTGGGTAATGCTTTCCAGGAGGAAGGAGCCAGCCACCCCTGGAAACACAGGCTGCTGTCAGTGCTTCCACCAAGGGTCTCTTAACAAACTGCATCTGGAGTGGCTCCTGTAAAACTCTTTGTAAGCACAAGAACTGATCTCCTCCATCACGYTCCATGGCATATCTGTGGTCTCTGCATAGAAAATAGAATGAGATTTAGGTTATTATGTTCTTGAAGAAATAGATTGTGGCTTATAAAATTCTGGAAGTTGTGCACTTTGTTGTCTGTTTCTGGTTGTTTCTGAAAGGAGGGGCAAGTCTTTGTGGAAGTAGGTAGGATTCCTGTTACTTTTCTCATAAAAACATTGCTTTGATTAAGAGGCTGAAAATTTTAATAGAAGAATTTTCTGTCTAGTGTGCTCCCCAATCCTTCAGAACATCTTCTAGAAGCTGCTCCTCAAGACAATTTCATYATTAAGAAAAAAAAGGAGAAAAAAACCAAATACAGATTTCTTTTCACCTTCTATCCACCTGTTAAATAAATTTGTCATTTCTACAGCCAATTCAGGAAAGGAGTTATCAGATCCTTTCCTTGGAGACCCAAGTGTAACCCTGCAGGTCTCTGGGGTCAAGCCCATACCTTCTCAGGAAGGCTCTGTGCACAATTTGATAGTCAGGGCAGTCATTATCAACCAGCCTGGCACAGGCCTCCAGGGCTTTCCCATGGCACAGGGGCTGAACTGTGCTGCCCATGCCTCCTCTCACCAATTATAAGTTCTGTACAGTTTTTTAAAAGACTGCAAAAACATATCAACATCATTCCCTTCTTTGTAATGAGGAAGCAATTTTACCTTATTATAACTGCCTAAATATGCATGGGCTGACCCAGTAGGACCCTCATTCACCCTTATTCTTTCCCTCTGGAAATCATATTCCATTTTCATCGTTTCCATTTCAAATTTTTTCTTCCTCCCCATCCTTTCTGTGCGCTCTCTCTTGATCCCATTCTTGTTCCAGCTTTATCTTTCCCATGCTGAATTGTCACTCTTCACTCTCCTGCTCTCATTACAACTTCCTTTGTGTTTGATGCTCGCTCACTCCCATTTGCAATCCCTTCCTTTTTACCCTGTGCCTTTCTAACACCTGCAGTGGTTTAGCACTTCTGCATTGTGTTTGCTGTGCAGACTCCTGTGCATGGCTTCAATCAGTTGATAGATGTCCTTAATGCTGTTTGCTGCCTGCWCCCTGATGCTTCAAGATGGCAAAGACCAAGGCAGAAGCAGAGGGAGATGGGTATAGCACGTGTCTGGCTGTGCCCTCCCAGAGGAGCCCTTGGACCCAGCTCAGCACCCACCCAGCTCTGCCTGGGGTGCCTGCTCTGGGTGCCCCCCTCCTCTCCAAATGTAATTCCCCCTCAGGAGTTCCTCTGAGAACTCCCAGTGTGGACACAAATCCTTCCCAAGGCTTTGTGTGTCTGGAGAGCACAGGCTGAAGTGTGAGGAAATGTAGAGCCTTGTGAAAATYGCCTTCCAGCTGTCACAGCAGCACCTCTGGGAATGTTTAGCAGAGTGTGTGAAACTCCTTCCTCAGTGACAAAATGCTGCCCATTCCCCATGCCCATCATGCCCCAGCACTGGCAGCAGAGTGAGGCAGGTGATGCAGAGTCACACAAGGAGACTTTTAAATGCCTCAGAAAATCCACACCCTGGAAAACTCCCTGGGCCTTCATGGCAAAGTGAAGAGAATGCCATGGGCACGTCAGAGCTGGGAATCCCAGTGCCCACTGGAGAKAACTCCCTCTGCCTGGGCTTGGGTACATTTACAGAAATGAAAATACCATTGGGACCTTTATCTGGGATAAACCAAATCACCTGAGTACCTGACCCAGAGATAGGGAAAGGGACAGACAGCTCCCAAAGCTGGCAAAGGCTTTAGACCACCAAGCATTCCCAGCAGCAYTCAGGATGTGGTGAAAACTCAGCACAGACAGGTGATGATGGGGGAAAAATAATTGGCAGATGTGAGGTGCGAAGCCTTAAACTGAGGCACTCCTCCTGATTGTGTTGCAACCATTCCTGCCAGTCTGCATTACTTTCTTATGGACAGGAGAGGCTTTGTTTTGGTTGACCAAACTGTATTTTTACAGCCTGTATGTGTTTCCAAGGGCACACAGGTATTGCTCTCTTCTTGACATTTGAAATATATTGCTCTCCTTTTGATGTTTAAAAAACATGTCAAGCAGTTGTATTTTTAAGGCAAGTAAGATCTCTTATGATCTCTGACAAGGTGAGTAGCCAAGCAGACCTTGACTGTAGGAGACAGGAAAATGAGAGTTAAAGTTTGCAGATACCTCTGTGGCATCAGCCAAGGGTGCAGTGAGTGCTCCAGCTGGTGCTGGAGATGCTCTGTGCACGGAGAACAGCACCACAATTTCTGTGGTTCCTCRTGCACAACCCTGTCTCCAGCCTTCCACAAGGCATTGGAGCGTGTGTGCATCTTGTTTGGAGGAGCTCAGGCTGAGAAAGGATCAGCCTGGATATTTCCCTTTATTGATCTGTGCTCATGTTCACACGTGCAGGGAAATTCTTTCTGTGCAAGCAAGCTGAACTAATAGAGCCAGCGGAGTGAGCAGCTCTTAACAGCTTCTTATTATCATCTGTCTCTTCCTCAGATGCATTCTGGTGTGCCACACATTTAGCTCTGTCTGCTGGAGAAGTAAAAA
The DNA here is from genome assembly GCA_014549065.1 of Cardinalis cardinalis. Lineage (NCBI taxonomy): Eukaryota > Metazoa > Chordata > Aves > Passeriformes > Cardinalidae > Cardinalis > Cardinalis cardinalis. Next base: position 473,047 of record JACDOX010000093.1, read on the forward strand.
AGGTCAAATGAAGGTGAGAACACTTCATTCATAATTTTTATGAGTTATTCAGACCCACTGTATCATTACCCCTTGGAAACATATGTTTTCTGATAGCAGTTTAGAAAATACTCAGCACATCTCGACAATCTCTCCTGAGCAATACACATCAGTTGTCACACTTTGTCATGTGCCATCAGGTTGTGTGGTGCAGTGAATTTGCTGGGGTGTGATAAACTGCAGCCATTTGAGATGCCATGCTGATAATTCCTGCGTCTCTAACTGTAATGCTGCAGGATGTGTCTTCTGAGGAGTCAGAAGTGTTTTAGTGCATCCCCATTCCAGCTACAATTTAGAGGTTTTCTGGGGGAAACGCTTGGTCACCCCCCTCCTACTGCCAGAAGGATGTGAGCACGTTAAACATAACTTTTGCTTAAAGAGTTTTCTCAGAAGGTGCAGGATTTTACTGGCCCTTGACTGGGGCTGATCAAGGTGAATATTCTCAAAACCACTTTTTGCCCAGGGTAGCTGCACCCACCTCATTCAGGTGTTTGAACCTGGGAACCCCAGGGACCCTGGTGCCATAAAAGACCTCTGTGAGTTCCTCTCCACTGCTTCTTTGGGAGCCAGGTGAGGWGAGGTAAGATCTCACCCACAGAAGATAAACAAGAGCCTGTGTTTCCCAGTAGGATTTTACCAGTTTTTACAGGAGAGTGGGAGTTTTCTCCTGTGTTTCCCACCCATCCTCAGAGCTGGGTGATGCCTGGCCCTCAGCAGCCTTTGGGCTGATTTGGGAGCATTTCTGCTTTATCTGGAGCCTTTTCCTCAGAGGAGACAGGGACCTTCCTTAGGAAGCACAGCCTTGCCTGCCCCACTGCAGTGCTTAATGCCMCTGCCATCCCTGTAAGAGTGGGGACAGGGGTCAGGGTGTGTGGGGACAAAAGGGACTTCAAATCCACAGCCAGTCCTAAAGCTGCTCCCTTGAACTGTGCATTCACTTCAGACATCAGTCRGGGTAATTATGTTAATTATAACCTTTTAAAGTAATCCTAAGGCTAGAAGGCAGCAGAAAACCAGACTGGTTCAGGATGCCTCCACCTTAGGAGAGAAGTTGCCACCCTTGTTTGTGGTGCTGCAATGAGAGCAATGAGGATGATGATTTTGTTCAACAATCTTTTCTGTTCACTGTTCTTTTACCCCAAAACCAATGCCCATAACTGGGTTTAAATTTATTCACTTCCCAGAGAAGTACTTTGCAGCAGCTGGACAGGGACCTTAACTAACATTCTTTGAATTGCAGCAGGTAATTAGTGGGGTGTCTGATTCAAGCAGGGCTCAGTGGAATTGTGTTAATTTGTGATAGCTGTCCATTTGGATCAGAGCTGAGCCCTGGAAAGAGAAATCTCTTTAAAATTATGTGTAACCCAGACTGCTGTGCAAGGTTTTCAACATCTCAGCTGCCAGGAAAGTTAGGCTGGGAACTTTCTGGATGGAAAGTCAGACATTCACAGCCACTCTCTCCATGGGCACGTTGTCACTCACTTTGTTGGGAGTAAAACCAAGCCTTTGTAATTCYAGTGCTGAATGTGAGGATCTTGTGTTGTAAGGAAACAAATCTGCAGGTTGAATATGCCCAAATACCTCGTGAGGGTGTCTGAGAGGTCACAGAGAGCCCCTGAGTCCTCCCCCAGTGCAGGCCCTCCCTGGAGTGTGGGGAGAGCTGAAGGAACCATTTGTCAGYGGGCAAACCCCACTGGGTGAGCACTGGAGAGCTGTGCCTACAGGTGGAGATCTTCAGACTTCAGAAAAAAATTCCACCTTTATTCCAGCACTCACCGTGGTTTAGGAGAAAAATGAAATTGGGAGGGTTTACAGCCTCATTTGCAAACATCTGTTTGGCAAGGAGGGTTTTATGATGGCTGTGTGAGCTGACAAAGGCTTAGAGGGCTGGGCTGTGCAGCTTCCTCGTGCTGAGCTCCATGGGAGCCCATCAGTCACCTGCTCCCCTCCTGGACTGAACAGGCAGGAGAGTGACAAGGCCACATTTGTTTGGAATGGCCCAATGGCTTTTCTTGCATTTCTTGCTAATTGCACCCTCTCAAATGCTGAAAAACTGGAGGCTCTTCCCTCTGTTGCCCCATAATGCTGGCCTTAAACATAATTCTTTTGGCATCTCTGTGCCATGCTGTGCCAACTCTGTGGGGCCCCACACATGCAAAGGTGCTTTGCTTTACGACCAACAGATTTCTGAACCTCAGCAGCTTCTTGGTTATCTCGGTCTCCTGACGAATGTTTTGAGATTTGCAGAGCACTGAGCCAACTTCTAAGGTGCTATTATGGATCCTGAAGTGAGAAGAAAACCTTTCTGTGCCATCCATTGAAGTGCTTAACTGCATCTGCTTTTCTACCACCACCTCATCAGTGGCAATTTGGAAACTGTAACCACAAAACAGCTAGCAGGCCAAGTGTGTAACCAGCATATCCAAATGATCTCAAAGCCCAGATTTCTATAGCTTCTAATAGCCTAATAAATGGATTTTTGGTACTGAGCTAAGTACAGTCATATATAATTGCTGTTATTCTCACATTAAGCTGCAGGGAAGTGGCAAACCCAATTAGATTAAATCCTACCACGTCTCCTTGGGATTTGTGGTAGACATTTAAGCAGAGAGACATGTCACTTCCACAGACCAATTTGCTTGTACCTGTCTGCTTAGATTTATTGTGATTTGTCCTTGGTTTTGTGTATGTTTATTTGCAGAAGCCAGCTCCAGATGCAAAACACATCAGTGGAGCTTTGGAACATTATTTTTAATTAGCTGGGTTCGGTTTCTAGTAACATGCTTGAATTGCTTCTGGGCTACTAATGGAGTGTGGAAAATAAATATTGTTGCTCTTGCATGTTTTTTTTTCTGGTTATAGCAAATTTCCCATGCTATGGCAGGGAGGCTTTATTTGCCATGAGCCTCACAATGCAGGGCAGCCAGTCCAGACAGAAAGTTACAACTGAGTTTCCTCAGTTTTGTTCTCCTGTCTAAAACCCTGATAGASATCATATTTACGCTGGAAAATATTGGAGAAACTGCAGGGAAAAGTTGAWTTTTTTTGGTTCTTTCTGAATTTGAACTGAGCTGGACAAAGTTTACATCWGTCAGCACCTGGGAGAAGCAGGGCACAAAGCAGATAATGAAATGTGAGTCCTAATCCAAGGAAGTGGATTTGCTTCTTTCTGCCAGGTGTAGTCTCTGAATTCTCCTGTACATTTGTATGAAGAGCCAGCAAAGCCTTTTATTGCCCCTTTTATTCTGTGCTTGGGTAAGCAACTGCACAAGGAGAAGCCCATGAGGAGCYGGACATGGGATATGCAGACAGTTGCTTGTTTTCTTTGCAGGAAAACATCACTCAAAAATTATTACCAGGCTAAGACATTTCATACAGGACACATTTCTTCTTTCAAAGGAAGAAAACAACGCAGATTGACACCAAAGAGCAGAGTTCAAAGTTCCTACCAAGCAAGGGCTGACAAATCATACAGTCAAATTCCAAGTGAGTGAGCCCAAAGCCCTGCAGCACTGAAATCACTGGGCTTGGTGTAATTCTTGTTGCAAACAGCCTTTTTTACAGGGCTCTGAAGCTCTTCCTCTGCCCACTCTTTGTTCGGCCCAGGAAGCAGCAGTGCCACAATTGCCTGTCCATCCACAGGGATTTTCCAGGCAGAGTTCCACCGTGGGCAGGGATTTCACCAGGCTCAGGCAGTCACTGGCATTACTCTGGGAAAGAGGGAGAAGATCCACAGCAGAGTCCCTGGCAGGCTGAGCTTCCCTGGCGTGATGGGTGGCCCCAAAAAGCCAGGAGAGGTGGGAAGRGGCAGGATTTGGGCAGGATTTGGGGCTGGAGGCGAGCAGGAGCTGCCGAGCAGRGGGAGCCCAGTACCAGGACACGGAATGGCGGGAGGGATGCCATCTGCTGCTCGCACGGTGAATAGCTGGGAAGGAGCTCCCGACGGTGTCTCCAGGGTTTTTGGCTTTGTGTGGCTGCCGTGGGGGTGTGAATATGCACAGATGTCACACGTGTGTGGGTGCATTTGGAGCGGCCCGGCTCGCRGAGGAGGCTGAGGCACTGCGTGGTAAAGGCACAAAGGCAGTTGTGGGGCCAGAGAGCAGCAGATGGAAATTCCATGTCTTGTACTTGTTTCCTCATCCCAAATGCACTGAACATGTTCCAGGCCAAGGAAAAGGATCCTTTGGCTCCTTGTCACCTGCACATTTCAGAATTAAGCCATAGGAAGGAAGTTCTGGTTCTACTGCAGGTGGATGTGGAGGGTTTTACCTCAGGGGAGGAATTACCAAAGCCAGCAACCTGCCTGAGACCTGTAAGAGATTTGCAATGCCCTGTCTATATCTAATATGTGCTTTAGATTCCTAGCCTGTCATCTCTAGTAATAATTTCTAAATACATGATGGAATTTTTCCATATCTTTTATCCCTCTTCTTTTCCACATCTTGGGTTCAAGAAGTGTTTGGACAGCCCCCTCRGGCAGAGGGAGGGATTCTTGGGGCTGTTCTGAGCAGGGCCAGAACAGGACTTGGATGATCTTTGTGGGTCCCTCCCAGCTCAGGCTGTTCTGTGATCCCACATTTTAGGTATTTTCCCTGCTGGGCCCTGTGCAGCAGTGCAGTCTCTGTGGGACACATCCCTCTGCTCCATGTCCATGTATTTCTCTGAGCCTCAGACCAAAAGGCCGTGCTGGGAACACGAGTGACAAGGACAGGAGCCCTGGCAGCCCCAGCCCTGCACGAGGTGACAGTGCCAATGACCTGTGAGGTTTGACAGACTACCTGCCTCCTCTTTTTGTCTGCCCTTGTCAGGGGTTATTTAGATACCAATAACAACAAGACTGGAAACACAATTGCACCATTATTTATATCTGTTGGGCAAACTGCTGGCACCAATGGGATGGTTTGGAAAATAAGTCTGAAGGTGTTTATTCAATGGTCTCTTCTATTGATTGGTATCAAACAGCAACTCATCATTTTGCACAGTGAGAATTTCATGACTGCAGTGATCTGAAGTATGTCTCAGCTCACAAAGCAAGCTGTTTATTTAATTAAGTACTTCTGGCTCTTTGGATTTAATAATTCTAATTAAATTGTTATGGTTATGACTTGCRTTTGGATTATGCCCACAGCCTCAATTAAGACTACAAGAAGACCTCACAAGAACATGGAAGAACTCATTGCTTTCCTCAGAATATTAGGATTTGTGATGGGGAAGAAGCCAGGGGGTCATGAGTGGCCTTTCAGGGACCGTGCTGATGGAGCAGCTTCTGCAGGGACTGAGAGATGTCACCCCCTCCTGCCTGCACTGAGAGCAGCCAGAGCTCTGGGGGACAGGGACTGGATGKGCAAAGATAACCAGGGCAGACAAAGGTTATTCTTTGAGCTGCAGGGAGAACAAAAAGGCTTCTCTGCACTTGCAGTGTTAGGCAGGTGATTACACAACCAGGAGCTGAAGCTGTAGAAACTTTGGCTGGAAAATAACCATGCTTGGATAATGCAAATAGCAATTGGATTTCATGGAGCACTGAGTATATGTTTAGAGCCATCAGTGAGTAAAATGCACTTGACATTTCCAGTTGTGCCTCTTCAATGTYCCAACTAGAAATCCATTGTTTTTCTTGCTCCAAGAGGGCCATATGCTGTAAGRTCCTATTGTCCTTCCTGATTCCTCTCAGAAGATGGGAATGTGTGCTAATGGCTGGAAGGAGTGCTGTGACTTGTCTGCAGGAAAGCAGCAGAACTGAGCATAAAATCTGTCCCTGTTCTTGGAAATGTGGGTAGAAATGTGACTGGCACCTGGCTCCTGTTTGCTGAGTGGCTGTAGCACASAGGCCCTGCAGGGCTGTAGGGAATGTCCCATCTCTACCTTCCCTGCTCACCTTTGTTTGTGAAGCTGAGGTCCAGCACAGCTGTTGCTATTAATAAAAATKAGTGCTGTTATTGGTGGAGGTTTCTTTCCATTATGAACTGAAAGAAAACAGCGTTTCAGTGCTGGCTGAAATGACAGTGATTTTTCCAGCCATGAGTTACCTTCACTCATCACTGGGGTAACCTGCTCCAGGTGGCCCTGCTGGAGCAGGGGGTTGGACAAGGCAACCTCCAGAGATCCCTGACACCTCAATCATTCTGTGATTCTGTGATCTCCATCGTCTCTGCTGGACTCAGAGGCATAAAAGGCATCTCCTGCTCTTTGAATGTAGCCCTGGCAGACCAGTAAATAAAGAGTTTTTCCTCTGCCCCCTGCTCTGACACTGCTGCCTCACAAGCAGGAGTTCACCTCTGCAAGCTGCACCAAGCACTGTCATTGCAGACAATAATTCTCTTACTGAATCTGAGGAAATAATCACAATTTTTTTTAAATCACAATTTACTGTGTCCCTTGGGCAGCTCGTGGGGGTGATGGTGCTGGCAGCACAACAGCATTCAGAATTTTGTACTTCCAAACACCAACTCCTTCCCCATTTAGGAGGAAAAGGAGCTGTGTTTGGCACTGGGGTGGTCACACCTACTGCTAAAACAGCCCTTATGGAAGTTAATTTGCATTCCTGCATTTGTTACCTGGTGGGTTGAACTTTTTCCTGATATTTTTTGTCTCAGGTTGTTTCACATCTTTGCCTGTTTGGCATTGAAATTGCCTCCCAAGTTGTATCTCCACAGGCTTGTTGGGTTTGCAGCTCTGCATTGGTTCAGGCACAGCAACTTTTGGTGTTTTGCACATGTCAAAATACAAAATAAAAGGCTGGTTTGAGCACTCAGCACTAATCCCTTGCTCTGCTTGAGGCTGACAGCATGTTCAAAGGGAATCATTTCCCCTGCTGGATGAAAGATGGGATCTTTTCAAACTTTATTTTATGTCTGTGTGTAAGTTAAGCAACACTTTTGTGATAGGAATGTGAACTACAAGTAGTAAAGCTGATAAAAGCCAGGCCAGCATTGAGAGAAAAAATCAGGTGTAGGAGTAGAGGTTTGAAGATACATCTGCAAACAGAGCCAGGCAAGGCTTGACCCTGAAATTTTTGCATGTGGAACTCACCTTTCCATGCTCTAACTCTGCAGAGGTGGAGCTGGAGATGCTGGAGTGGGGGATGCTGATGGTCCTGCCAGATRACCCCACAGCTCTGACTGATGAGGTTCTTCTTTAAAGGGAGAACAGATTTTTGCAAGTGCCTCCCTGAGATAATGTTTTAAAGACAGTGCTGGGAAGTGTCTGGTACGAGGACCACACAGACCTTCCTCAGAAACTGCTGCTGGCCAGGATTTTAGGGCTCCTTATGTGCCTTGGCCAGGGGATTGCTCAAGGTCTGGCAGTGCACGGAGCAGATGTGAGGAAATTCATTGTGTAATTTAGGAATGCTCTCTTGCCATTTGTTTGTTATTGTACCACTATTTTAATACCTTCAGAGAGAGATGGTTAYTTTACAAAACTTCATTCTCATAATTTATTGCAGTCATGAGCTATTAKTCAGGATTCCTACAAAATTAATGCATGAACATGCAGTTTAAGTTTGTTTTTTTTCACAAAGGTGAATTCTTTGTTTGAATAAAAACAGCCAAAAAATACTGGCWCCAACACATACATATCTATTACAGCAACACATGCATGGCTATTTCACCTGTCTAGTGTGCCAAATTATTGACATTATTTTTGATGTGAAGAGGTGAAATTTGTGAACTTGGTGTGGGCAGCAAGCAGGCCTCCCTCCCTGTGCCTGTGTAGTGTTCACTTTGCCCAGTATCCCATTTCCCCCTTGCCATGTTTCCATTAGCTCCTTTAATAGGTTCTTTGCAAAGCCTCCTCATCCTCCCCTTGTTTTCTTGGGAAGTTGACATAAATTGTTTTTTCCACTTGTTTCTACATCTATGATCCTGTGATCTTTTCCAGAGTCTGATATATTTAATGGACGTCCATGGGGTAAATTTTCTCTAATTATTATTAGCTTTGGACTAAGATTTATTTCTCGTGAGGTTCACGTTTCAGACCAAGCACTTGCTCCCCTAAAATTGTTGATAGCTTTTACTGTTACAGCGAGCAGAGGCCACTAGAGGACTCTGTTTTCCATCTTTTCAGCAGTGCTCTGCAATCAGGTTTTGCAGTTCTGTAKTTTAAGCCTATTTTTTTACAGAGCACACAAATCCACTCATTTGCACAAATATATCAGTAACCAGGGAGCACTGGCCACCCATTTATCAGAGGTGCATCCAAATGATGAGGAATTCCCTACAGAAAATGTTGCTTGTGCTCTGCAGCCTTTGAAACAGAACCAATGTCTGTGCAGCTCTGTGTGAATGTTTGAGGCAATTTTAGGATTCTTCACAGCACAACTGCTTCTTTGGTTCTGGGCATCCAAGATACCAGCTGATATAAACAAAGAAGTTTCAGAAGCTTTCAGGGTTTAATGGTTTTTTAAATTTTTCCCCCAGCTTTTCCTGTTGGACTCTTGGAGAGAATTTTCCCATGCTGAAAAATGCACTGGTTTTGGATTCTTTCCGGGACTTTTAAATAAATTTTCAACAAAAGAAGTTACCTTGCAGCAATTTTGAAGGAAAGGAACAAAAATAAAGCAGATCATGTCTCYGTTGAGGGCAGACAATAGAACAGACTGTGATTCAGGGCCATTATTTGGGTTTTTTTCCAAGATGTGTTTTCCAAGTCTAGCAGAGGTTCTGCTGCCAGTCCCCAAGGCTGTTTACCCAGCAGCTGCTTGGCCAYTGCCCACCCAGCACTGAAAATTGTCTCGTTGCAGTCAAGTGAAAGCTGCCAGGGGAGATGGGGCCTCTCCTGCTTTTCAGTGGCAGCACAGCCCAGCAGAGCAGCTGAAGGGACTCAGGCTTTCCTGCAGGCTTTGGGTTCAGCAGTGCAAAAGGATGGAGGCAGCTCCATGGAAAAGGACCAAATTGCCCCTGGCTTTGTGCTCCACCAGGGAGTGCTCAGAGTGTGCTCAAGTGAGCACAAGCAGAAAGCCCTCAGAAAACCTCCTGCTCATGGCTGGGCTTATCTTGTAATCAAGTGACACACTGGAGTGCTTTACTCTCATCAACTTACTTTTGAAAACAAGCCCAAAAAACCAAACAGATACTTGGCATTTTGAGAACATTTAAGTTTTCTACTTTGTGCAAGGCTTGAGAAGACAAGAAAAGAGGCCAGGGTGGCAACAGCCCCTGCTCTTAGGGRGGCAGATGAGGCAAGGGGAGAAAGGGTTCCTGAGGGGCTGGGATTGTAGGAGATGCTCTGCTGGCTGCCTGCTCTTTTGCTTGGGCTCTGCTTAGTCTGCACCTATGATTTTGGAAGGCAATTTAGAAATTATTTCAGTAGGAATGATTTGATAGCTATTGATGCAGCGTTTTAATGCTTTTCAGAAAATCCATCTGTCCTGCAGTCTGCGGAGAAAAAAGGAAATATGAACTTGTGGAACATTTGTCTTRGATTTTTATGATCAGTAATTTTTACAAGATTTTCCTGGACTTTCTGGAAATYTCAAATTAGCTGTAGGGCTTTACAGAAGAATGGCAGAGGAAACACAAACAACMCCCTCCCTAAGAATCAATTTTGAGTATTGAAAGCACAGAATGTGATGCTTTCTTTAAAAAGCAGGTGTTACAGCCCAGGCTACAGCATTTTCTATTGACATTTCTTTRTGACAACTTCTCTTTATCCAATTTCTTCCATTTGAGAGTGCACTTGTACATTTTTTCTAAACACAACACATCCACTGCCTTTGAAGTCTGTAGTGAAATAAAAAACAATCTTTTCTTTTGTTCCATTTCTTATCCCTGCCCTATTTAGCACAATGCAAAGAATGCATAAAATAACCCAGCAAAAATATTCAAATCCTGCTTGTATCTTGAGTTGGGATATATTTAGAAAGCTTAAATGATTTAGCTGTGAGTTGTCCTGAATGGTGGGAATTGTACACCAAAACTGTCAATGTTCCTGACACAGTTCATGGTAAGAATTTTAGCAGCTGCTGRCAGTGAGCATCAAACCTCCCCCATCTCCAAATGTCTGTGTCTCTATTTGATTTCTCCCCCTCACAGGGCAGTGCCATCTCCTGCTGTTCTGCTGTGGTGGCAACCCTGTCACTGGGATCCAGGGGATGGGAACTTCTTCCAAGAAAGAAATGACTGCACTTAGCATGCCCAGAAGCTTCCAAGGAAGGAAAATAGGAATTGATGAATTTCAGGGATTTCATTATGAACTTTAGGAATAAAAATACCTTGCCATGGGCAGTGTGACTTTATGTCAAAACAACCAGCATCAWTTTGTGAAGATCTGCTGATCTAAAGCCCCAAACATCCTTCTCTACAMAGTGTAGAACTTCAATGGGAACAGTGTCTAAAACTTCTTTTTCTCCATTCTCCATTTGAAGYTCAGCAGTGGAATTTGGCATGAACTGTCTGTGGAAGAGGATTTGTGGCTCACACTTGGCAGGGCCAGGGCACACCAAGGCAGCTTTGAGGTCAGGACCAGTCCTGAGGGATGTGCACAGACAGGAGAAGTTCACATTGCAATGTATGGTGTGAAACCCTTGAATCAGGAAAATAACCAACCATTTGCTCAGCTGTCAGAGCATTWTAAAGCAGCTGAGAGCAGGAACCCTGAGCCAAATGCTTTGAAACCATTGAAACCTCAGTCCTGTGCAGGAAAAGGGCAGTGAGTGCTGTTAAATCTGGGGATTCCTGAGCTGCCCTTTCTGCATGATCCTCTGGGAGGGGAATGAGCTCATGGAGCTGCCAGAGCCCCAGTGCCTGCCCTTCACACCTCCCCAGCCCCCTGCCCCTGCCTCTCCAGAGGGGTTCAGCTCTGTGGTGCTGACTTCAAAAGAACATGTTTAAGTGCATTCCTGAATCAGAGTCAATATTTGTGAGAAGATCAGTGTAATAAGGATTTATGGGAGAAGTGAAAACTGCTCAGTGATCCGTGGTCCGTGCCTGCCTGTCTTTGATATCGTAGTTGGCAGAAGAAATAACAATTCTGCTTTGCAGCAGCTTTCACCATTTCCAGATTTATTTGTGTTTCAGACTAAAATAAAACCAAGGCTACTCTTTTTTTTAAATAGTGACGTGAAACTGTCTGGATTTCTTCGGATCAAAACTCCAAGGTTTGCTTCACCAAGAAGTGAGTTTGGCCTGCACATATCAGAATTGTAATATTTGCCAAGGCACTGTGTCAGCACATGGACACCCTGACTGCTCAGGGAGCCCTGCAATGGGGACATTCCTGGATTGCAGAAGCCATTCCTTGCTGGAACCCACCTGAGCCACAGTACTTGCCCACATGGAGTAGTTGACTTTACTGGGATTGGATTTTTGCACAGCAGGAAATTTGCCCAGCCCTTGCTGGACTCTAATGATGCGGTGTGGAACACAGGGAATAATTTCTGAGACACTTTTTTAAAAAGATGGGGGAAATGCACCACAAAGCTGCTGCTGGATTGTACTGGGGAACTCCCAGGGGCTAAAATCACTTCCCATCAGTTACAGACTGAGCCCTAAATGAAGCAGTGCCTGGGAGCAGCTGCCTTGTGAAATCAGCTGCAGCACTGGCTGCRGAGAAAACTGCATCATGATGTAGTCTTCATCTTGTAGTGTTTTGCAAACAGCCAGGAAAATGACTTCAGGAATGAGTTGTCAAAGTGAGAGCRAGCAGGAGCTTGGCCAAGAACCAGTGCAGAGTTTAATGGCAGCCACCCAGTCAGTCCAAGCAGACCACCTGCACGAATTTACACTGGGTGTCTAAACACTAAATGTTTTCTCAGCATTACAGATAGGTTGGGTTTTGTGTTTTTGGGTTTTTTAAACAGGGTTGTAGAGAGCTTTGCACCGCTGGATGCTTGGAGTGAGTTCAGTGGGTTCCTCGGTGTGGACACAGCTCCAAGTGTCAGTGGGCCTGTGTGTGTCCATGTGTGCTCCTTTGCTGTGGTCTGTGGTTTTGTAAGGGGAGAAAAGGACTCTCTGTGCCTCTTCATCAGCTGACAGCAACATCATCAATTATCCCCCAGCACCTTGTGTGGGGATGGGAAGAGCTCTCATCAACTCCCACTATGTGGTGGGAGCCATTCATGCCTCGTGCACATTCCACTCCTGTCCCAGTTTTACTCTTCTSACCATTATTTCTCTCATATTTTGCTTTTGTCCCCAGTCCCAGTGCAGCACTCAGCCCYCTGATCCCTTCCCCAGTGCTGCTGGTCTGAGATGCACACACTTGGCTGGCAGCATTTCCAGAATCAGACTACAGTTGTTTTTGTAAAAATTACAGTTCCCTGGCCTTGCCAGCAGTAATGACTGAAACAGAGCTACTCACACCCCACTGAATCAAGCTGACACTAAGATAATTATATTTCTGTTRTACTTTCAGTGCCCCTCCGTGTCACTGTTGTGGACTGAAATGAAATAAAAAATCATAGGGCAGTTCAAAGCAATTAAAGTGTGAGGGCCCTGGCTCAGCTTTCAAAACAGACCTAAATGTTTATGTTCCCTGCAGCATAAATCAGCTCTGCCTCACAGGGCTGGATGAGGAATGGCTCTTAACAGGGACTCTTGCAGTCCTGGTGCGTTTATTTAATGTGGCAAAAGAAATCTATAACTCCTTGTATTTTTGTGTATAAGAACCTCCTAATTCAGATGGTTTGGCTGTCTCAGTTTAGCAATTCGTAAACATCAACAGGGATTTCTCTTCACTGCACTGCAGCGCCATAAAGAACGCTCTGCCTGGAGAGGGCAGGTCAGCAGAGTTAGAAACCTGCCCTGTTCTGCAGGGTATCTGCATCTGTGCACAGTTCAACAGGGTGCTGGCCTGCMCCTTTTCCCACAGGGCTAATCATGACAAGAGGAGGAGCTCTTTCCACTTTCTGGCCAGCTGTGGGCACATGAAGTTTACTTTCTCTTGCCTTTTCATATTCAACCTATTCTATGCAAGATTTAGTATTACATGTCCTTTCCAGCAGCATAGGAGAGAAGGTGAGCTTTCCATTGTGAGGAAAAAGATGTGTAAAATCTTTTCAAACCTCCCAGCAGGTCAGATTTCTCCCCAAGCAATAATCAGCCTCAGCCCTGCAGGAACATCCACATCCCGAGTTTCAGCCTACGCCCTTAAAGGCTGCTGCTTGCTTTCAATAAATAAAATATTTTTAGATTTCAAGTCTATTTGCATGAGGGAATGTTCCRTTTGATGAGCTCAGTTTTGGTTTTTTGGCTTTAAGGGCATGAGAGCCTTGAGAGTGTTCTGGTTGTAGGTGAAAAAATATGTAAAAGAAGAGGCTCAAAGCAGGAGTGGGTGCCCAGAGGTATTTCTGTATGGAGGAGGTCATAGGAAAAGCTCTGGCAAGTAGGAAAGTGTGGGTGCAAGACTTGGTAATGTGGGCAGAGTGAGGGAATTGCTGGTTTACAAGTGCTTGACAAGAGCAGGTTGGATACGCACTGGAATTCTGAGCATTGCAGASAGGGAGGATAAATCACAGGCTGGCAAGGGACACATTTGCAGTCGGTGTGGGTGAGCATCTCCAGGTTCCTTCTGGAAATGTTACCCAGGCACTGAGTTCCCACCTTCCCTGGAGCACAGGGCAATTTAAGATCAACTTCATACATAWTTCCTTGTAAAACTGTGGGGTAAATTTAGTTCGTTTTAGACAAGAGGCCCAGATGACAGTTCAATGAATGCTGGGAATTTCTGACAGCTTTTTAATAAATTCAGAAGTGGACATGATTCTGTCTCATACACAAACCTTTGAATCAATAAATTCCAGTGGATTTATTCAATATTTCTTCTCTTTGGAGCTAGATRTTTACCAGGCTCTTGAAGACTGATACAGACAGGGAAGTAATTACTGAAAAATTAACTAATATTTCTTTGTTTARTATTTTGGGCAGGTTCACTATGTCAGTGTCAGCTGGCATGTAACTACATTTTTGTAGTTACACTCACATTTTTGGTAGGATAGGGCTGCCTTGGATTACAGAAGGGGGCAGTGATGTTTCATTTTTTGGAACCAGAATCCCCAGCTAACAAAAGCTTCATCTCTATATAACACAGGAATAGAAAAGCCCAAGGTTGGCTCCTGCTGTTTTGCTTCCTCACCTTACAATCATTCTTCCTACTTGTTATTACTTGATTTTCTTCAAGGAAAGAATTTCCATTTGGAGGGGGTGTGAAGGCAGTGGATGGCACAGAGTGCTCCTGCCACCTGCCTGAGACCTCTCTGGCTCAAAGGGCAAATTCTTGGYAATATTTCAAACTGCATAAAAATGTCCATGAGCTGTTACCTGCTTGTTTCACCCCATGGTTTGTTTGGCCTCAGCCTTCTGACATTGCAGTTCATCAATGGTGTTTTGTGACCCCATTCATAATGTTCTGCTTCCTGCTGGGGAGAGGGAATAAAATGAGGGATCATTATAAAAATGAGCATATGCACAGAGCAGACAGGCTGCTATTCTAGGCACATCCTGCATCCTGGAGCTGTCAGACAGCAGCTTGGAGGGGCTGGGTGTTTTTAGCTCACACGTGCCAGTGAGTGACAGGAGAGTTCCATGATGGAATCACTGTGCTGTCCTCACGTGGCTCCTGCTGCCCACAGCCCAGGGGATGGCAGTGCCACACAGGGGGGTCCCCGCAGGAAATGGCTCTTCATTGTTTGCTCTGCCTGACTTGAACTGACAGCAAACGGGGCTTGGGTGAGGGGGGATAATCCCCAAAGCCATCCCAGCGTCTCGTGGCTCCTCTCCTCGGGCCTTTCCCCCAGCACAGAGCTGCTGCCAGAGCTGCTCCTGGCTCAGCAGCCCAGGCATGTTCTGCATCACCTCCCAGCTCCCTTTTCCCTGCCCCACAGGAGCCTTCCTCACTCACACTGCTCCAAGAGGTGCTTCAGCTCCTCCCTGCRCTTCTTCCCATGCTGAGATCCCAAGGAAACACATTCAGTGGGAGCTGGGCAGCTCCCTTTGGTCATTATTTCATGGCAGGGCTGCCTCCTGCTCTCCCATTGCTGGTGGTGTGCTCTTCACCCCTCACCTCCAGGTTTTCTCAGTGCTCTTCCATATTGGAAGSCCCAAGTCTACAATGAGCACATCAGACTTCTGTTTTTCTTCAACTCCCAGTCAAAGATTCATGACAAATAAACACCTTGAGGTACAAATACTCACTTTCCCCCGGTGCTGATACAYGTCCACCTCTATCTGTGGTTTTTGCTTTATCCTGTCAGTTGTTCATTGTACACAGTCCAAGGGGTACATGGTCCCTTGGGAACGTTCTGAAATATTTCTATTATTGGTAAAATTCAGTGAAATAGCCCCTAGAAACTGAGCCTTCATGCTTGATACCTTCCTGAATAGCTCAGCCTTTTTGGGCAGACTTCATATTCAGTCATATTCAGTCTCTGCTCTACCCTTGGAGAAGTAGAAATACTCATTAAAAGCCTCATGATTAATTAACCAAGTCAATTTTCAGAGAGCAAAAGCAAAATAGTTTCTGTGGAAAGTTTCTTTCTAAACAATCATTCCAGATTTGATTGATTGTGTACATCCAGTCTTGAACATAGTTCTGAGGTGAAAATGTTTATCAATAGCAGTTATTGTGCATAGAGTCCATTTCCAAAAGAATTTTCCAGACAAAAGATAATTTTAGAGCATTTCCCRAGTAATTGAAGGACATATAATCTTCAATTTGTTACTAGAGCACACTGGCAGGAAAATCAATCTCATCTCTAATTTTTTTTAGCTTCAATGCCCAAATCACTGATATTTTAATCAAACCACTCCTCCCAAATGGCCATAASATCAGGGCTTCTACTGCAAGTACAATTGCTCACAAATCTTATTTCTTGATCTTAATCTTTCTTTGGGATTTGGGAATGTCTTTTTGTGAATAATTTGAGTGTGCTCTGACTTGTGATGAATAGTCCCAGCAAAGTTTCCAGGTTTTCCCATTGAATTTGAGAATAAATAATTTGCTTTAGAACAAACAATCCTGTTGCTAACATAATTGCCACAGGTTTCTCTTTGCAAAAATTGTGACATTGTTCTGGTTTGCTGTGATCTCGTGGAGATCTCACAGGGTCCAGCTGAAGCCATTTAACTCTTTCCACTGGAGCCTGCTGAGCTTAACCTCTCCCACCTGTCAGCCCTGTGCCCATCAGTGAAGTTCCTGGAGGGAAGAAAACAGCCAAGAAGCAGCAAGAGGGGTGAGTGGGCAGCAGTTTCAATATTTACTGTAAAAACACCAAYAGCTACTCAAATATCCTTAAAATCAGAAATGCTTCTCTGAACTCCACAAGTTTTTAAGGAGTGGCATCAAAGCCTTTGAGATTAAAGTGGGTTTTATGGGTTTAAACTTAACAGTATTAAATCTGTAAACCCAAGCTGGGAAATAATAATAATAAATATTAATCTTCTGAGTCATAATAATTGAGGAACAGCCCTGGAAGCTGTTACAGAATTTCAGGTGCTGTTGTTGGAAGTTGATGTTAATGAAGTTGGTATCTGCTTTTGATAGATCAGTCACTCCACTTATTCAGGGATCAGCAGGGTAGCATGAAGTATTTGTGGCTGCTCTGCTTTCCCAAGGTCATTTTAATTAACCAAAATAACAGCAGGTGATAGAATATTTGATCTAAAATACAGATAGCAGTGGGGATAAATGAGGAATAATTCTAAATGCATGTGCCAGAGGTGTTGGTAATGGATAAGCAGTATCACAGTCTGTTTTATACTGAGTGGGAAGTAGAAGGGGGAAGCAGGCTGCCTTTAAAATAAATGAATCTATTTAGGCAATCAACCTCTGCTGCACAGTCAGTGGCTTGCAGGAGGCCAAATTGTAATGTGACAGTGGTAGCTCTTAAAATGTCTTTACAAATGTCATGTTTTCTGCTTTCTGCTGGGTTCCCTCAGTCAAATTGGTGCTCTCTGCTTGGGGAGAGCAGGCACTACAGTGTCAGGGAAAAATACTGCTGATTGAGGCCCAGTGAAGGCTTTTGTGGGAATGGCAACACATCCTTTCTGCCCCTAAAGCTGGTCTGCACTTTCAGATGTGCACTGATGCATTCCTACAATGAAAAAATGAAATTGTTGATGGCTGWAACTCTGTGAAACACACAGGACTCTCTGGGAGCCCTGGAGGTTTTCATTAATTGCACATACAAGGCTGAAATATCTTGATGTGAGAGCATTTCGGTTTTTGAATGTGTCAAAAAGGGTCACATTTGATCATGATTTTTACATGTTATTTTATGAAGAGAGTTAAACTCTCTGTAACTCCAATTCAAGAATTATTTCAGAGTTATTTGTAGGCAGTGTAATAGGAATGGTATCTGCAAGTGCTGCAGTTGAAGCAAAGCATGTCAGGCACAAACTGAACACATCCAAGACATTTGCAATTCCACTAAATGTCTGTTCCAGCACTGAATGCATCAGGATGGTGTTCCCAGGTGYTCACTGGACCAGACACTGACAGGTTGAACAGAAGAAATGAGCATGACTCCTTCAGTCCATTTCCCAGAATATGTGTTTAACACTCCTGGTTGTGCATGCCCTCCTCGAGGTTTCCTGTACCACAGCAGGCTTTTTGTTTGGTACTCATGGAGCTTGTGCTACAACCTCTCACTCCCACTGCCAGCCTATTCCTGCCTTCCTGGAAATGCTGRGTTCAAAGCCCACCTCTCCTGGTAAGACCCACACACCCCCTGCCTTATTTAGGGCTGAATGTGGCACTAGGGGAACAATTCCTCTTGCCTCCCTTTTCACRTGTTTTCTGAACTACATCTGAGTGGAAGTGATACATTTATAAATAAAGGTCACATAACACTGGGTGAGGCAGGAGGCTTCTGTCAGTTATTTTGGTTTGGATGCATCATTAATTAATGAGTTGAGCCTGCTCAAAAAGGAACAGTAAATGTTTTCATCAGCTGTCAGTGTGACGTGTCATTATATAACCTGACAATGTTAAAATAAAGAAGCTGGAAATTATCTAAAGCATTTTGGTCCAACATTGTTTTAGCATTTATTTTTCTGTCAGACCTGAAGTGGTAAGTGACCTGAGGGGCTCCACAGGCACATCTCCACTGTTCCAGCACTGCAGGGTGACAAGACAGGCAGCTCTTGGCTCATGCAAAGGTCAGTTGGATTTTGTCCATTCCCCCTTTAAAGGTTCCYCCCTCTGGGCTGGAGGAGCTGGTAGAGGGTTGGTCACACAGAGTCCCTTGGGGGTCACTTGGTGCTGAACTCTGCAGCACTGCCTGCTCCCCTTGTCACCTWCTGCAGTCCCTGTGTTGTAGCTGAAAACCAGGAACAGGCAAAGCAGGTCCTTATCTGCAGAGCAAAAGGGACAGTTCTCCCCTTGCCACCCCCTTGGTGACAGCAGCAGGTGTTAGTCAGAAGCTTTGCTACAGTCAGAAATCTGAATCAGTGATGCTGTTGTGGCCAAAAACTGCACCTGAAAGGCAGCTGGCTGCTCAGCAGTTGGGTTGTAGTTGTGGAAAGGTTACAGGTAGGATACAAACAGATAGTGCTGGCTTTTAACATGTAGAGGTATCTGAAGGTGATTTCTCTGGATGATTGATTGGATCTGTGGGAGACCATTCTCCTCTTTCTTCAYCATTAACACACAGAAGGAGCTGCTTTCTCAGTGAATCCAATACCAAACAAGTCCTTGGAGCCTGACCCCAGAGCTTASCATTGCAGTGGCTTTAAAGAGCAGGAGGATTTGGGGGTATTGCCTTAAGAGCCCAAACTTGTTCCTAAACAGTTCCCTGAGYTTCCCTGGAGGGTTGTCAGAGGAAAGGGTCCAGCTGCTGCTGCCAAGGATGAAGTGCTTCAGCAGGATGAAGTACTGGTGCCAAGCTCTGTGCCAGAGCAGAAGTGAGACACTGCTGCTTTGGGATGCCATGTGCCTTGAGGAGATTGTTGATCCTTACCAGGAGCAGTAGTGCTGATTAAAATGCCAATGCTTACTCCAACAAGTTCCCTTTCTCTCTTTCYTTTTAGTTTCCCCAGAAAATGGCCATTTCCTCGCACGAAAACCTTGCCTTTAAACCATGGTTACATTTGCTTTTGCCCTGGTTTTGCACACTGTGCTTATAAACTAGCAGACAATTTAGAGTTGCTTTTCATGTAGGGATGATATTTGCCCCTGGTATGTTTGGAACATTTTCCAGCCTCGTCTTACAGGTGTTTGTGCTCATCCAGTGCTGGGTAGGATGCTTTAAAAATCTGAGCTTCAGGAGTGAGTCAGGCTCTTCATGCTCTTCATCTATTTTCTGCTGCTTTAGCCATAGCTCTCAAGCACATTGTTCAAATGCAGTGCAGCCTTGTGGAGGCATTAGATTCCTTATTTTATTGTTTAGCACATTAGTGCTTCAGAGGCTCACCTATGTCCATCTGTCAGACACCATAAAAGCACAGGACATTAAGGTGAGGGGTTTGCACCTTGTGTTTCCCCAGTGCACACCCAGGAGTTTGATTTCTGGCTGAAATGTTGCATTTGCTTTGAACCTGCTTGGTAGATCTCTTTCTGTTAGTATCACTGTCACTAGCCATGGGTTTGCTGTACTGTGAACTGTGTGTGGAAGGCTACAGAAAGGCACTGCCATTACATTATTGTTAAAGGAAAGGGTAGATTTTGACATAAAGCTATTGTAACTTTCAGATTTTTGATGCCTCCTCCAGATTYAGAGGTTTGCCAGTATTTCAGCAGTTGATTTAGTAATAAAGTTGGATGAGGAGCTTGTCTTTTTTTTCTTGCCTATAGTTGTGGTTTGTGATTTTTCTGGCCAGGGAGAGTTTTAAGTCTGTTTTAAGTAGAACAGAAATTTTTCCTGTGCTGTTCCACATGTTAATTCCAATACATGAGCTTGTAAAGGAGGTGTTGCCCAGTTCATCCCTTTGTTGTCTTGCAGCAAAGGGAGAAATGAGACTTTTGCATCAATGTAAAAGTCAGGTAAGAGTTCAAATAGGTGTTAAGAGAAACATTAATCAGCTYCACATGCAGTGCTATATTTTATATGTTTGTGATTTTTATACCTGTGTGAGTGTTTAAATTAAGYCCATGGATAAATTGATGATGACTGTAAAATTCAGCAAGAATTACAGAATTTGGCTGCAGACAAGGCAACAGACTTGGTTTAAATCTGTTAGAGAGAATAAGGTAAAAGTCCACCTGAGCAGACTGAAGTCACTGCAGGATTTCAGTCTTTAAAGCTGCTGAAGGATTCATTAGACCACTTCAGAAGGTAGGAAATGTCACTGAACAGAGCAACAGAGGAACAATCCAGGAACTTCAGATTGGAAAACTAAAGAGAAAAAGGTGAGGTTTTCAAATTGGTATAAACCAATATTTTTTCAAATCAACAATTTGAAAATTTCCATCAAGTTATATGCAAGTACATTCTTCTCAGTTTGTTGGGGTTTGGGTTTTGTGAGGTTTTTTTTTATTAAGTAATAATATTAAATTTCAGAAAACTGAAGCTTCTGGCAAGTTAGGAGAGGAGTTGCAGGAAATGAGAAAATATTCATACATCAGTTCTATTATTCTTTTCACTTGCTCTTGACAAAAAGCTGTCAACTTTTCTGTGAGGGAAGGAGACTTACCTGAAATGGAGGTAATTGTGTCTTTGACCTATGGACTGGCTTTCTTAATCTGGGCTTGTGAATTGCAAAAGTTGAATTCCTTTTGAAACCTAGTTAGCAAATATCTCTGGAGAATAAAGCAGTGTGAAATGGAGCCCTGGTTTTATTACAGAGGCTGCTGCAAGGGTGACTTTGTTTCRTGTAATTGCTTGGGGACCTCTGTCTGATCTCTTCACTTGAAGCTGATACTGCAGGCTTTAATTGTGTGAGGCTGCTCTTGRAGTGGAAATAGTTTACATTGGGAGATTCACTTCTACAGCTGRATATCTTGGCCTTTGTCTCAGATAAAAATTAATTTTGTACCTCTGCATCCAGCACTGCTGACAATGGCACTTGCTGCTGCCCCTCCAGCCTGGAATTTTCAGCACCTCCAGGATCAACTCCCCTTTCCAGGTGGTTCAAATGCAGTGCTGAGCTCTTTGTCCCTTTCTAAAATACTCCACATTGAGGGTGTGGATAGCCCAGATCCCAAATCCCAGGAAATAGCATTGTCAGCCTTCAAAAAAAAGCAGGGTAAACCACAACTTCACTTGTTTTCCTGCTTTCCAGTTTGGGTTGATTTATGAGTGTATTGCTAATTCTTTTAAATCTCAGGATTGTCATGGAATGTTTGGGAACCCAAGTGAAAATGAATGATAATTCCTTCCTTGAAGTAATATTTCAACTTTCAGATRGCAATTCCAGGTTTGGCTCCAGATTTAGAAACAAGAGAGGAATCTGAAGTGTTTGGGGTTGATTTTTTAAAATGAGAAATCCATTTGGAAGGGAGCAGGCAGAACAAAGGGCAGATAAGGCAAAATAATGCCTACAAATACCAATTTATCTTGTACATGTCCTAAAGCCCAGTGTGAGATCAGGGTGTAGGAGAGTGCAGGTTGCTTTTATCATTAAATGTTATCAGGATAGAAATCTCTGAGTGATCCTGGGCTGAAAGCCAGTCTTGGCATGAATGAAGTAATCTGTGTAGGTTTAGTGACTGAGAGCCTTTCTGGTCTCTGATGTCAATCTTCTCTAAGAAGGGGCTGTACAATCCTGCTGCTGCCAGTTTCCATCTCTGCTGATGCTAAATGTAGCAGGCTCAGGGATTGGCTGCTGCTGCTAAAAATGCTTTTTGCTGAAAGARAAACCTTTGTATTGATGAGACGAAAAGAGGGTAATTTTTAAATTCCTTGACCCCTTATGTAGGTGAGAGAACACAGAAGAGTTTGGTTGCAGGTGGCAGTGATCCTCTGCATCCTTGGACTCTGAAGCAGGTTCATTCATGKCTCTATTCTGTACTCAAAAGCAAGGAAAGACAAAATGAGTTCCTGCAGAAGGCAGAACCCAGTGAGAAAACCTATTTATTATTTATCCCTCTGCCTCTTGTTGCAGGAAGGAAGTAGCTGGTGCTGGTCATAAAGCTTTTCTTGGAGACTGGTGCATTTTCTGAAGCAGTTTTGTAGTTCTGGAGAGTCACCACTGTCTTGGATCTTATTTCCAACCCTATTTGTGTTTTGCACCCTGGCTGTTAATGCAAACACACAGCCTGGCTTAAAATAGAACTGATACAGAGCAAACTGAATATGAAGCATCATTTGATGCTTCAGGGCTGGATACCCTGTGGGTTTTTTGGAGGATTTTCCCCCATTTGACTTGTCTTTGCACACTCATGTCCACCTTCCAGAAAGCTGTCTAGGTAAGCAGTTATTACACCTGTCTTGGAAAGCCTGGACATTTATCACAGAGTGTTGTGCTGCCTTTCATCACATGGCTGCTACATTTGGGTGATGTCATGAGCTTGAGTCTTCAGCCAGATTTCTTCATTGACCTACCTTGGGTTTAATCTAAAAGGATTTTTGTGAGGCATTTACATTCCCTTGGGATTTGTCAGGAYGATGACAAAGTATTAGTGCATTTCTTTTAATGATATCTGCAGTTTGAATTAGCTGGATAAATGTAAATGCTCTCTGCAAACTGAGATGAAATCCTGTCTGAGAGTTACACAGACTGAAAGGTATTTAAGTGGAAAGATCATGCAATGAGTGTTTTAGCTGATCTCTTTGATCACACTGACATTCAATATATCCAGTGTTTCTCATTTTCTTTGGGATCATGGGGTGCCATTTCCTACATCCCAGTATAAGCACTGGAAGAGAAGAGGCTGCTCTGAGAGCCTGGTGCATGCTGGAGCATTTTTGTCAAGGCAGAACTGATTWAAAACCATTAATGATTAATGTATGATTTGCACATTCAGCATTCATTGTTGGAGCTGAAATCTCTCCTATTTGACTTCAACCTGATGGAATATTTTCAGGAACATTAGGCAAAATTACTTCAGTCCTTTTTTTCCAGAGAAAGAATTTAAAGGAAGAAAGGTTTTCCAGCTGCTGAAAAATGGAGACCACCTATCTTTGATCAGGTTTCTTTAGACTAACAGTGTTTTAGAAGGGAAGGCTGGGGGTGTAAAAAGCAAAACTATCAAACCTCAAGATAAAGAAAGCTAAGTTCTAAAATAACAATTTTTCTCCCCAATTGACCTTTATAATATACATAATAATTTGTACCAAACAGATTAATCATTTGAAGCTTATTCAACAAACACAGCATTACTTTTTAAACCTGAAAAAGGAATCATGGTCAGGAGACAGAGCCCTTGATTGCATTCAGAAAGCTGAATGGAATTCTCCATGCAGTCTCTAAGGCACTTTCAGATTTCATATAGACATCTTACAGCTTTGCTGAATGCTTTGATCTGATTCTCAAATTGCCCAAAATCACAGTCCTGAGCTGGATGCAGCCMCAGTGGTGCAAAAGGGGAAAGAAGCAGCCTTGATTCTGCTCAGAAAATGGGAAAAATCAAACCAGTCTGCTGGCATGGCACGATCAGAACTGTTACAGCTCCTGTCATGTCTTTTGGCCCTAAGTTGGTCTCAAGTCTTGGTTTATATGGCATTAAAATTAAAAAAAGGCATTAGTATCRGTCACTATAACATCTCTATCTTAGTACATTGTTTGTATATTATTTTATGTCACCCAGACAATGGGGAAAAGGAAAAATGTGACAGGTTAATTGTGTAAAACTTCCTAAAATTTTGATTCCGTTTAGAAATTTTATTTCAGTAGGCATTTGAAATTTTTAATTTCTCTTATTATGTTTCTTTCCCCCAATGCACATTTTTTCTTCCCCCCCCAAACTTTTGATGAATACTATTCCAAAAATAATTCTCCAGCAATGGTTTCTTTCAGGAGCSTGTCTGTTTCCAGCCTATAGAAATAATTTTATCTTCTTGCTGTTACGGCAGTGACAGATGATATTTTCTTTTTCTCTACATTTAGACACCTTATATTACCCAGCTCGCTGAGGTAAAAAAGACCCTTCATATACTGAAGCTCCARAAGCCTTGATGTGGTCAGAAAAGATGCTACATTATTTACTGTCATTTTCCCCTCATTTTTTGACATTACAACTGTAATCACTTTTATTTTTGCATAAGGTTATTTCTGAAATCCAAAAGAAGGAAAAATGGCCTGTTTCAGTTGAGGCCAGGAGTGTTTTTGAATGAATTTTTGTATTGAAAGTGCTGTGCTTGGATTGCTCCTGGTTAGAGCCAGCTAGGCTGTATGTATAATGGATCAGAAGGGATAAAAAATGCACATTTTAAACCAAATCCTGCTATTGCTCCCAATGGGACTCCCAGCAGAAGGATTTGTGCAATGGGAGCGGAGAGAGCTCATCAGTATGGAAGTTCAAGGGATCTTTCAAAGAGAGAAGGGGATCTTGGTGTGCACACACAGGTTATTTGTTTAAATTTTCTTGTATATCTGCATTTGTTGTGTACTGACTTTTGGATTTTTCACTTTTCTGGCCGTTGTCCATTGTTGTTGTTTTGCTGTGGAAAGGACGGGCCTTGAGCTGAGGGGGCTCCAGTCCTCACTGCTGTGAGGGTGACAGGGGCACACAAACTTTCTCACCATCCACCCACATCAGCCAGTTAGCTTTTGCTGCCAAATCCCAGGGAAATGTGTTTTCCCTATAAAACAATATGTGTAAGACACTTAAATGTTTATTTTTTTGAAGGTTTCCCTCAGGGCTGGCCGCCATTTTCCCCCTGTGGTGAGGCTGAGGGGTCGCCAGGGCCCAGCGCTTGCTCCCCTCATGGCGCCCACGGCCCCTGCTGCTTGCCAGAACACTTTTGGCTCCTTGTACTGCAAATATTTTGGGAATTGAGCTTGATCCTTGCACCACCAGCGACCCTGGCATCTGGGCTGCATTTTTTCCCCACAGAGTTGTAGGGAAAGCAGGACGGGAAAGTTCTCGTGAGGGGGAATCAATGTCTACCGGGCTGGGCCAGGTGAGCTGGGGCTGTTCATACCCTTCCCCTGTCATGGTGTTGGAGAATATATTACTTTCTGTCATCATAAGACTTAAAATTTCAATCTTTATTTTAACCCCCTGAGCCCACTTAGTCCTCTGAGAAGATTTGCATAAAAATAACAATAAAACCCCAAAACAATATAAGTGTGGCTTGTACACTCAGAAGAGCACTGGTAGATATGGAGAGATTTTCAACAAAATTGTCTTCAGCAAATCTAGAATTACTGTATAGAAAAGGCCATGTGTTTCTGTGTGTCCTGAAGTTATTGTTTATTATCCCCCAGATCACAATGTTTGTGGAGTTCTTTAGCACAGCTGTGTGGCTGTGCTGGTGAGCACTTTCAATATTAACTTTTCTGGTAGGATTGTCCAGGGAAAAGCAGCACTTTGGTGAGGCATTTGGACCCTCAGCAGCCCCAGCAGAGTTGTCCATGGAGGTTTTGTGTCCCTTCCTTGCACACTCCAGTTTGCTCCTGGGGTTTGTGCATTCCCCAGGTGTCTGTCTGGTTTTGCTCTCCTGGGTGCTACAAAGCAGCTTTATTGGCTTCAGTGTGTGAGATCCTGTGACTCTGTTTAAGCTTGTCCTCCTTTGTGGCCAATATTAGTGCTGCTTCTAACCAGATGTACAGCTTTCAACCTGAATGAYCCTTCTTTTGTTTAAAAACAAAAATAAAAAATCAGAGGTTTTTTTATCTTCCCCTCTATGATTGGCAGAGAAAAAATAATCAGTGTGGYCCTGATCATGACAGATCTGAAGGTTTTGCCAATACCCTCTGAAATTCTTTCTTTCATGTTCTGGGTAAAGCCTTATATT
The DNA here is from genome assembly GCA_014549065.1 of Cardinalis cardinalis. NCBI lineage: Eukaryota > Metazoa > Chordata > Aves > Passeriformes > Cardinalidae > Cardinalis > Cardinalis cardinalis. The sequence goes on from JACDOX010000093.1 coordinate 498,860, forward strand.
CTTCTGCATGTTTGTGGCATAGAGATATTGATAAAACCTTGTTTTATTCCTTTACAGTGCTCTTGATTCAAGGTAGCCTTTAAGTTCRTTTCTGGGACTTGATTGGTTTCTAAAGTTAAATGGCTTTGTTAATTAAGCAACAATTTCAGCTTCTTTACCAAAATCAGGGAAATCTGCTTTTTTGCTGTTGGGAGATCTAAAATGAGAGTGACCCAATTGCTGTTTCCCTGAACTAATTTAGAAAGGGAACTAGAAATGCTGGGGGGCAAACTTGGGTTTATTGCAGTATTTTATGTATTCCATTAACTTCTTCAGTTGTCGTGGCAATGCAGAGGCAGAAGGATAGCAAGCCTTGAATTAGTGTTCATGTTTCAAATATGACAAATAACATCTTTTAGAAGATAAGTACAGTTGATACTTAGCACAAGCCCAGCTCTGATATGCTTCAGGGATTCCTTTGAATTCCTGTTCCTGAAAATGAAAGAATCACTCTGTGTGGCAGATGCAGAGGGAATTTCCTGTGTGCAAAGAAAAGAAAAACAACCCACCTTAATTAATCTTCCTGCTGAAAAGAAATCTGCAGGGAGTCAGAGGAGCTTCTCTACAGTTGCCAGCTGTGGAATTTGCATTTTGGGCGTTTATTCACAGAAATCATCAGGGTTTTGTGGCATTTTTGTGTGGTGTTTCCCCTGCTCCTCACCCATTTAATTAGCATCATATTTATGATCCTCAGTGGTTCTAAACTGGCATGATTCCACCCTAAATGACGTGTCACAGTGGCTTCCCACCCATGTGGATGGAACAGAATATCAGCAGTTGGAGGGTTAGGGTCAGTCAGAAAAATAGTAGGTCAAGGATGGCTCGTTACACTTTTCTGAATATAGTTAGAAAATTTTTTTCTAATTTATTTCCTTTTAAGGAGTGGGCAGGCAAAAATAAAATATCATAAAATCAGTTGAGGGAGRTGTATGAGATACTGTCAGCAACACTTTTGCCTTCTTTCACAAGAACTATTGAAAGTTACTCACCTGCTCTGTGTAGTAGTTATTGGCACGGGCTGGCATTTAATGACAAATTGGCAAATTAAACTGGTTTTGCATATCCAGGGATTCTGTTTAAAACCAAAAATKATGTGGAGACTGGGCATGATTCAGCTGTAAACCTCTTGCTTCCCTCCTTCCATTTCTCTGTCTTCCCTTTGCCTCCAGCCATACRACTGCAGCTCCTCATTTTGTGTCTGCTCCACATGTGAATTATCAGAGCTTGTCTGAATGTGCCACTTCACCTCCTTTCCCTCAAATCCCTTGGTAAACCAGTAACATATGGGCAACATTTTGGGTACAGCTCACATTCAGAGTTTAGATCCAAGTGTGATACTGAGCTTGGTTTGAGCACAGCTGCCTGRTTTCCTCTCAGAATTCCATTCAGAAATCCCTGTCTGTACAGTGCACATGAGGACATCACAAACTTATTTTTTCACCCCTGATAAAGTGCTGGGTGTTGTCCATTTTATCCATAAGCAGCATTAGCTGTGCTGAGTTCCTGGGGAAGGGACCCAGTGGTGGGATGACATTGGTGACATTCAGTCAATTCCCTCCTTGTTTCTTTAGTCCCTTTCTGGTTTTATTTTCCTGCTACAAAAAAATTTTCCAAATTATTTAAATAAAGCTRAATGGACATTTTTCCAGTTCATAGTTACTGTTAACTAATGGTAGCAAAAGGAGGCAAGATTAGCTGGTGTATGGCAGGTGGGATTGTTTCAAATTTGCTAACCTGGTAGAGATACAAAATAGAATTCTGGCTGCCTAAGGTCAACAGTAAAGAACTTATTAATCTTAAAACAGTGTTTGACCCAAATTTATTAAATAATTTTTTCAAGCCCATGGAAGTAAACGAGATTTTGGGATCAGCCTGTACTGRTGATTATTTGATTTCATGGGAAATAAAAGACCTGAGACTTATAAAATGTTCGTTGTTTTTTTCTTTTTAGCAAAACAATGAATGTTAACTCAAAAAATGTGAATTGTTTGTAATTTCCTGTGGAAAAGCTTCAGACATCTAACCTCAGGACAGAAGAAAATGCATCGTGTGTTAATCAGGCAGAACAAGGAATAGGAAAATAGGAGCCTGGATGCAAACATTTCACAARTCTCAGTGATGTGGTAAGTGAACTTTGCATGTATTTGTAGCTAATTAACTTGCTTCTGCATTAGTGTAAGTTGTGTTATTGTGACACTGTGACACCCGGGTTTCAAGGTGCTCCCAGGGAACACTCAAGGAGAGGAGGCTGGGAAATCAAGAACAAAAGCCCCAGGCTTTCTCCAGCCTGACTGGAGAGCAGCAGTGCCAGTGATGAGTCCCTCATCATGTGAGGGATGTGACAGTGCTGTCCCCTCTCCCTGGCAGTGCTGGCCCCTCTCCCTGGCAGTGCTGGCCCCTCTCCCTGGCAGTGCTGGCCCCTCTCCAGCCTCTCCATCAGTCCCTGGTGCTGGAGGTGTTTGCCCTCAGCAGCTCCGGCTGCAGGAGCTTTGCAAGGTTTTCTCATGGACTGCCAAGGTGGGCTTGGGAGGGAAACCCAACACACTGCTCATCTGTAGCCATGAACCTTGCTCTCTCCCCAGGAAAATAAAAATATAGTGAGAAGGGGGAGCATTCCCAAAGGGCTTTGTGGATCAATGTARCGTTGAGCTAAAGGAAATGAGAGGTTAGCTGATGTTCCCAGAGGTACAAATGGTGTAAACTGATGTGTAAAGAAAGAATTTGCTCTGCAAGGAACACTCTTAAAATGTTCCACACACTACCACAAATTCACAGCTGCATTTGCAGTTAAGTTGCAGATCAGATCAAGTGTCTTTTTCTCCATGGTTTTCCCAAGGTCTGGGAGACAAAGCTGACATCAGGACAGGTTTATGCTTTTACCCCTTGGTGTTCTGGGTGCTGTTGTATTTTATCCCTGAGGGGCAGTTTACAGAAGTGTTACTTGAAGTGTTGCACMGACATTTMGAGGCCAGCACCAGGGACACAGGASCATTRAGAGGGATGATAAAATAAGGGGTTTTCAGCCTGTGCACTTCTAAATGTGGTCATGTAAGTAGAAGGTAATACAGTTAAAATGTTGGTGTCATGCCTAAACTTCTGGCCTGTGTTATTACAAGTGCCTGATGTCAAAGATCAAGGAAGACAGCAGGGATCCTGCAGGTCAGTCTGAACCTCACTGGAAGGAAGCTCTGTTCATCCTGAAACATGGCAGGGAACAGTTCTGGGCACACTCACTGCATAAAGGGAAATGTTGTCTCAAAGGTACCCATGGCCTTCTGGAAAAAAAAGAACAGGAAAATGAGTGTAAACCATCCAAAACACTAGTGATGATGATTAAGAAAGCACCTGTGGATGAAAAAGATGTTACTGAAAAATATAACCTAACAGCAAAAGTCTACAGTTAAAATTACTTTATATTGTGCAACTGTAATAAAGTTCCAAGTGTCAAACTAGCATTTCTGTTTTATTTCCAATTCCAGTTCTTGTATTTTACATTATAACTGCATGAAGGTGCTATTAAGAAAAGCAGARCCCAGATGTTGCTGCTGATTGTATTGTGTGTTGTTGTGCAGAAGGAAAATAATACCTGATTTATGATAGAAAGAACTGTGGAGATAAATGCAAGCACCAGAACTGGGTTTAAATGATGCTGCTACAAGTGAGATGCATTTTCCCTTTCCCTAACCCCTCTATTCCCTAAACCCCCTGTAAGGCTTCTAGTGCAATACTCTGCAGTCCCTGTACAACCCAACTTTCCTCAAGTGTGAGAGAGATTTATAGTTATGTGACTTCTGTCACTCAGAGCATCATAAAACCTGTTTCCCAGCAAGAAGCAAAGACTGCTGCATCTCAGAGAAAAGCATAGTTCCAGGTAAATGTTCAGATGCTGTGATTTCCCAGAACTGCCTCTCTATTTTGGTCCATGTTGCCTCTTAGAATCACAGAATACTTTAGCTTTTAAAGATTTCTAGAGGCCTCTAGTCCAAGTCTGTGCCTAAATCAGTGCCAGCTTTCAGTTCAGGCAGTCTGCTCGGGGCCTTGTCCAGGAGAATTTAAGGAGATCCCATGGCTTTCTGGGCCCCTGACTGTGTTTCTCCTCCTTTGTCTCTCTCATCAGAATTTCCTGTACTCAACCTTGCTTTTAACTTGCTCATAAACACTATCTTGCCTGTACAGGCAAAAGGAAAGATTGTCCTCCCCCCTCTCTGGTGACTCACTGGTGTAGTTCAGCCCCAGATCCCATACACTCATCTCTATTTATACATTAACTGACGTGTATGATGCAAATGGGATAAATATAGGTAATTTCTGCCTCTTGAACGAGACCAGATATGATGGCAATCAACCTGGAGTGTCTGCTTTCCATTTTGTTTGTCCTAGGCACAGCCTACCAGCCTCTTCTGAGTGCCTCACAATGCTTTTAATCATAATGCACTTTGAGATAGCTTAAAAAGTGGCCCTGCTGGGGGAATCACTATTTGCTGTTAATATAAAGCATCCCTAAAGGCAGCTTGCCATTACTGTGTGCTTATCACAGGTAAGCTCCTGTTTTGTGCCAGGGRGAGCCTCCAGCACAGCTGAGGTTTCCCATGTGTATAAATACCTGCCTCATTCTGCTGCCCCCAGCAGTGCTAATTAGAGTCATTAATTCTGCTGGGCTGAAGGGATGCACTGTAGGCTCTGAAGCTCRTGCTACACCCACTTCTCTGATGGCCCCTTAGGAAAAACAATCTACTTTTAAAAGGCTCAAATCCTTTTTCTTCATTTTTTCGTGTTAGAAGTGTCATTCCAAACACAGATTAGTGTGTGCTGTGTGCAGGCTGATGCTGTGAGGCCACGTGTGGCCTGCTCTGTGTGCCCATGAGAGCAGAGTCCCTTGGGCTTGTGAGTCACTGCCTGTAACTGATGTCCACGTGCATATTCAGAACAGATTATGGCACAGGGAAGGATGGCACTGGTGTGACTCCAGCAGCAATTGCCATTAAATTGCTGCTGCTGACACATTTCTCTGAGTGACTTTGGCTGTTTGTAGCCATGATATTTTCTGAAAAATCCTTTCCTTAGGATTTTTCCTCCTGAGAAGCTGAGAGGTCTCAGGAACAAAATGTAAMCAATGGTTCTCTGCTGSTGTGGAATGCAACAGGTGCATCTGGGATTGGTCTCATGTGGYTGTTTCTMATTAATGGCCAATCACAGTCCAGCTGTCYGGACTGCCTTGGTCAATCACAAGCCTTTGTTATCATTCTTTCTTTTTCTATTCTTAGCTGGCCTTCTGATGAAATCCTTTCTTCTGTTCTTTTAGTATAGTTTTAATATAATATGTATCRTAAAATGATGAATCAAGCCTTCTGAAACATGGAGTCAGATCCTCATCTCTTCCCTSATCCTAAGACCCCTGYGAACACCGTCACAGCTGCTGGATTGCAGATCACCCCAACAGGGAAACCAGGATTGTTTAACTTTGTTAAACACAACCAAGTGCTGTGATTAAGGTTTAATAGAAAATGATGCCTTCTGCTGAGTTCATGGGTTCATGTGTGGGTCAGTTCCTTCTCTTCTCCCATTATTCCACTTACCTGAGGATAATCCAGAGTTTTACACAGCCCAGGCTTTTGCACACCGCAGGTGCATGGGCTGTACTGTGGAATACAGGGCTGTGGRGGCACTTGGAGATTTATTGGAGCTTGCAGCTTGTCCCAATAGACTTGGCTTAAAAATGCATCTAAAAGATAAGAAAGAGAAGGTTTTTCCCATTCCACGAACCACATGAGACTTGGGYTTGTTCTGTTTTGCTTTAGGTAAAAAATTGCATTTACTTTGGATTTTTTCCTAGAAAAAACTAAGGAAAGAGCCTGCACTAAGMAATAGTGTTGTGGTAAGAGAGGAAAGATTTAGCTTCAAGTCTCTGATGTAATAACTTAAATCTGGGTTTGAGGTGATTTTCACTTTAATGATTAATGGTCGCTTGGCTACTTTGGGCTGTAAATATTTTTCTTTTCATCTTCAAATTTCATTTGATACCTAAGGGCCTAATTAAAAAAAGTAGCAATATGCTGGTAGGAAAAGCTCTGGATTTAAGCAACTCCTGCTTTTATTTTTTTCTTTTGACAAAAATCACACATGAATTGGTGGGGGGAAAAACCCTAATGTATATGATATCTCATTGGGCAAAATCAGGGCTACAAGTCCCACGCTGACTTCCTGGAGAAGGTATATCCAAGAAAGTAAAAATAGCACTYAAATTGCTTTGAAAAGTCAATTTTCTCTATGGCAAAATTGTTCAGTGCATTTTGTTTTACAGAATCTATAAATATTTCGATTTTTTTCGTGTTGATTTTGAATGCAAATAGATACTGAGTTATCAGAATTTGCCAGTGGGCAAAAAAATCTGACTTTCAATCAATTTTRCTAAGTGCCCAGCAATGAAAGGTTCCTTAGAAGCTGTACTCAATATTTTTCATTGTACATGTGCAAGGAAACATGATCCTGAGGCTTGGAGACCATTGAGTAATTAGTTTGGGTTTTATCCCAGTGAAAACTTAGAAGAAGTCCAAAATGTTACAGAGCATAGATTTGGGGTTTAATGGGAAAAAATAAATAGAAATCTTAAAAACAGCAAGCTTTTTATTATGTTTTCCATGAGGGTCTTGATTTTTCTTGATGAAAATCAACCTTTTTTTTTTTTCCTTTCAAAAAGAGAAAATCTCACTGAGAATCAGCTTTGCAAATTCCTGTTTGGGTGATGCAGGTGGTGCTGYTCCTCCTGGGGCACAGCAGAGCAAATGTAAAAACCCTGATGATTTTCTTGGATAGATTCCTTAGAATATTAGAAATACCAGCAGGGAGATTCCCTGTGCTGCCTCCCATTCTCTGGCAGTGGGTTTGCTTTGTGCCCACCCTTCCAGCTGCTCCATGATTGAGGTTATCTGGCTGTGAGAATGGGCAGAAAATTCCCTGTGCTGGGACTGTCACACAACAGCTGCAGCCTCACATCCAGAGCTGCTCTTGCAGATCTTCACCAGCTGAGCAATGCTTGTGTATTTAATGTGAAACCTTTGGCTCCCCCGTGGGCTCTGGTTCTGCTCAGTGCCTGGGTTTTATAGGAGTCATTCTTGGCTTTCTGGGCCTAAAACTCAGTGATTTATTTTTATGGGATTTTGTGAAGAGTTGTGACATTTTGGGCAGAAAATGGAGCTGGAGTTTGGGTGTCTCCAGTTACAAAGCACTAGAGCAGACCATGGCTTTTCTCCCTGGTTGAGCTGCCAAGATCCAGTTCTGGAGAAAAATCCAGAGAGGATGTGCCAGGTGTGCAGTGAAGTGGGACAGTGAACAGCCTCCACAAAGAAATGCAGCAAGTCCTAAAGAAACAACCCAGCAAGAGGTGGCATTGTAAATGCTCCTCTCAGAGAAATGTTAGTATGAAATTCTTTTTTCCCCTCTTACTGGACCTTTCTCCATGCTGTCTGTAGAGCAGTGGCAGCAGTGATATAAACACCTTCTTCTGACACCCTTATGGGAGAGCTCTGGGTTGTTACCCTTGGGTGGTGAGGGAAGAGCACTGAAGGCAGCACCTCTTACCCATTTCTTCTAAACTGAGGATTTGCTGTGTYCATAAGTGTCTGGTTTCAGACTCTGGTTTTTATCAGCCTAGAAAGATGCCCTTCTCTCCTTCATTCTCTGTTCTTCTATGAAAAGCATGTTTGTAGTTTATGCAGGTTGTGCAAGTTGGACCCATTATTTTGTCGTAGTGGTCAAATATGAGTGCAAAAATGGATCTTCTGCATCTTCTTTTTCTTGTCCCTGCCATGTTCACTCTTTCYTGGGTGATGTTTTGGTGCCTCCAGAATGCCTTCAAACCAACACTTTGGCTGCTTTTATTTCTACTTCTCTGTCTCACAGCATCTGATTGTTTTTTCCTTTTCTTCCTTGAATTGTATTAGGATCTTTAAGCATTTATCTTGCCACTTTCTTTAATATGCAGCTTTTAGCTGCATTAGAAGTAGTTGTGAAATCATTGCTTTTCACACTCAGATTTTTTAATGCACAATTACTGTCTGGTACTTAAGTGCAACTATGTGAATGCATTAGAAATACCCAGAATAAGCAAAGGGAAAAAGAGAGATGACACAATTGCTACTTTGATAAAGTAGATTCACTATTTAAAATGTCTTAGCACCTCAGGAGATTTATAGTGTGGTTTCCTACAACTCCCTCCTGGTGTTCTGCCAAGAGATTATCTTGAACCCTGACACCTCAAATCCTGTTGTTACTRCTCTTATCATTAGAACAGAACATCTTACACACATCTTGGCTGCTGAAATGGCTGGTTTGGAGGGCTGGTGCTAGTACAGGGTACATTTGTCTTAAATAAAAAGTATTTAGAAACAAGCATGAACTGTTTCCCAKATGGAATGGAAGATAAAGCAGCATTTGTGGCTCTCCCTCTCCCATGRTGGGCAGAAAGGATGTAAATGCAGATGAATTTGTTTACACACACATTCTGTTTTATTCTTCAGAAGGAAAATGTTGTGTGTGCTTTTGTAAATCCTTTTCCATGTCTTTGYACATGTCCAAGTTGATAGGTGTTTGGCTCACATAAATCAGAAGATGCTAGAAATGAGGGAAAGAAATTGTTTTGTCTTGTTTGGGATGTTCCAAATCAGTGTGGTCAGGAGCTGTGTGATGGGCTGCCTCCTCCCTCACAGGAGAATTTGTCAACAGAGTCATCCTTTTGGGGACACTTTGAGCCCTTTCCTTGCCCTTTTTGACTCACAARGAATGTGCCAAGTGCCTGTCAGCTTTGTCCATTACAGTTTACTTCAGAAATCACTTGTGGGGGTTACCAAGGACACCAGTGAAAACTCAGCACTCTGATTTTGCAGTTACAGTATTCTGCAAGAACAGAATATTCTCATCATTSCAGGGAGCTGCAGATTTTGGGGTAGCACCAGTTGGAATAAGCATTATGCTCAATGAGGGACTTGCAGGTAGGAGCACTTTTATGGAACTGAGCTGTTAAATCCCATTGATCCATACAGAATGGAAAAGAAGAATAAATCAGGGATTAATTTCAGTTTTTTACCATTCAGATGAAAACCCAGATAGTGAGACAGACACAGTAAGACACTGAGTTTTCTCGGTTTAATTTGAACATTCAACATAACTTGGTAGAAATTCCCCATTGTTGGGTTTTTAAAAATTAAATTAGAATAGTCACAAATTGTATATGAGCACTTTCCTCAATACACGTAGTCCTTTTCCAGTCAGTGAAGGATTAAAAATGAAAGTTGTTACTGAGAGGTGAAATTAGAGTATTTGTGTCAWTGTTATCCTTTCATGTTTTGCCTTTTTTCATCCTTTATTATTCTTCTATCTTTAATCCTCCCCTCCTTAATTCACTCTTCAAGGCAGTGGGAATGGCTTATAAAAGGATGATGAAAGCATGAATGGAATAATTGTGGCTTTTGGTTTCCCAGTCTCACCTCAGWGTTGCAGAAGGGCTGTGAACCATTTCAAGACCTGAGTGCCTCAGTGATTTGTTGGTTTGGCAGTGGTGTGTGAGACTGTGCAGGTCAGCCCTGCGCTCCTGTGACCCCTTTTGTGCTCTGCTCTGCTTCCCTGACATCCACTCACAGACCTGAAATTGTGTTTAAATAGAATTTACTGAAAGAATAGCAGTTCCCCTTCATATCTTTCCTTATAGTTCCTCCTGAGCTGAACTTGCCCTCTCCCACCGCCACGTTTAGTTCCGTGATGAAAACACTGTAAGAAATTTTCAAATRTATTACAAATAATTGTTTTCTCAAAAAAATCATCCCATTAATCTGCCRTTTTCTGTATCCAGCAGTCCCAGGACAAAGAAATTCAGAAGCTTTTTGCTGTAACTTTGGGGCAGGGGAGAACTAAGCAGGAGTTGTGTTTGTATGTGCCAAGGGAACAGGGAGATAAATGATAAATTCTGTGTGCTGGCTGCAGGGGCAGGGAGACTGGAACTTGTCTGTTTCCAGAATTTGTGACCAGCATYTGAAGCTTGAGAGTGTCATTGGCAGTGGGTATCTGACAGTAAGTGSCTGAAAGTAGCCAGGAGAAGTTTAGGATTCCAGAGATTTTCTTTCACAGCATCAATCAAAGGCTTTTAAGGGATAAGGATCATAAAGAGATGTGAACTGAGATATGAAAGAGTACTAGTTGTAAAAACCCACCAAATRATACTTACCAGCTGTATTTGGATTAGCCTGAGACCATCAAGGGATACTTTTCTAAGGCAGAATCTCAGGAAAAAAAAAAAAACAACTTTGGTTTTTCACTCCTGTGTTCCAACACAATTTCTGTCATCATCTCAGAGGCTGGTAGGAACAGTCCAGTTGCTTRTGCTAATGACAAGCTGTTGATGGCTGTGTCTGTAATTTGTGCCTGTTGCCATGAAGGAGGGCTCAAGGCCAATTGAGTAATTGATGGCTGTAAAATCCATGGCACTACAATGCTGGTACTGCCAATAGCTACTCGCAGCAGTGCTGCTGTTGGGGTGTGATACAAACTGAGTAAACCTGTCAGATGCTGTCCTGCTCATCCCCTAGGTAATGTTGTATCCCACATTTCCTGTGGGCCCCAAGGAAGGGGAGCCCCAGAYATTCCCAGGTTTGTGTGTTGTGTGGCTTTAACACAAGCACACAGAAGATGAATTTTTCCTTTCAGGACCGTGTTTTCCAAGGGCACAACCTGTCCTGTGGGTGTTTGCTGAGAGCCAGAGTCAGGTCTCAGCACTTCGTGGTGCTGTTGGAAGTTGAGCTGCTCTGTTCTATTCATGCCTAAAGTCAAAGCTTTTTGGAGCAGTTTAGTGTTCAACTACCTGTGACTAGTTTGCAGTCTCACTTCATATCATCCTGCATCCAAGACAAGAATAAGTGCTTGACTCACAGCAGGATTTTGCCTCCTCCTTGGAATCCTAGAGGATCTGTTTTTATTGYTGCATTATCAAATATCATCAATAATTTTTATCTCTCAGCTGTTACCCCAGTGATCATTGCTCTGTTTGCTGAATGAAACCTCTGTCCCATTAGAGGGATTTCTTTCTACTGCAATCTSTGGAATTCTCATTCCTGGGCTCATGTCACTGGTGCCAAACCTCCAAAGTCCAAACTGACATCTCTTCTCTTTGAGCAGCAGCTACAGGCAGCACAGCTCTGAGCATCAGATCTGGGAGCATGATAAATTCCTTCTCCTTCCACTTCTGGAAAAAACCCAGCTTTTGCGTGCTTGCATTTAAACTTGTTGCTGTTCAGACTTCAGTTTGAATTTGTAAGTGGAAATGACAATTGTCATGCTTCTCATTAACAGGTCTCTGACCACTTTAAAAAAATTATTATAATGCTATTTCCACTTTGCAGTAGCAAAAACAGATGCAAAGCAARATGATGAGGCTTTGCTTCATCTTACAAATGTACCCCATGGAATCATGCTTCAGTGAGCTTGGGAAAACATGGAACAGGGGCCCAGAGCAGCTGTGAAATCTCCATCCTTGGATGTAGTCACAGCTCAGCTGGACCAGCCCCAGCAACCTGCTCTGCCTTTGGCTCATGGTTAGACCAGACTGACTGCAACCAGCATCCTGMTATGCTTGCAATTCCAGAGACAGGAATGACTCAGGTTTCCAGAATTCCAGAGCTTTGTTTGGCMTCTACCACTTCATGCAAGGTAAATGGTGTATTTTCCATGAGAGAGKGAAAAATAAACTCCTTTTGGCACATTTTATTTTGCTTGGGACGATATGGCAGGGTCACAATTTCAGCCAGCTCAGTGCCAATCCTTTTTCTGRGAGTCAGGGCAGAGTTGTTGTGATCAGAAAAGTCAGAGTGGAGGCAGTGTCACCACTGAGCAGAGCAAAAGAGTTCATTGAGGCATCTCCACGCAGGCTGAGCAAACACCAAGCACCTCCTGTGTCTGTGAAATCCAATTGCATCACGTTTTAYAGACACGCAGCTGACATAATTGAGTAATTCTGTGTATACAGAAATCATTCCTGCAGCAGTTTGCTCAGCCAGGGATCTAATGTCACTGGTAACCATGGCACCATGCTCTGTGCATTTATCAACCTCCTCACASTTCATTTTGTGCTGGCCTRTAAAAATAAAACCAGAATCAGACCMATACCTKGKTCTCTCTGAGGGCTGAGGGGTACGTGCAGCAATTGGTTTTGCATCAAGGAGTGTTTGTGATGGAGGTAGAAGCTCTTTGGTGATCAGCCCAAGTGCTGCCCAGCACAGAAGCCACTGCTGTGCTCGAGTGCCCTTCCCTGGCATCCCTTCCCTGGCATCCTGGGTGTCCTCGGGGCACGGAGCTCTGCTGAGAGCTGGGGGAGCTCCCACAGGCCCTGTGTGTGTGCTGTGCCATCTGGCAGGAAACATTGACTTTTCAGTGCCATCTCCAGGGACTAGTTCATTTTATCCAGCCATGGCTTTCTATAAAAGACACATAAATCCTCCTCCTAGGAGAATGCCCTCATCACTGGGTTAGCAAGTTKTACTCACATATTCTCTGCTCTTCATAGATTCTGAGAATGGTGTGTTTGGTTTTTACAGGGTGGAGTGGAATTCTCAGCTCTCAGTCTCCCCTCTCCCATTTTCTCATGCAGTTGCCATTCAGGCATTCTCCTTAGAGGTGAAAAAATGGAGCTGAAACATCTTAGATGGATTAGGGAGTTACAAAATCTTTCATGTCTTCATGTCAGCCTCATGGCAGATTTATCACAGAGCTGTCACATAACAAGGGAGGTGCTGGTGGCTGTGTTTGAAAGAAATGCTTAGTTCCAAAAAAGGGAAAAAAAAGGTGTGAGGGAGGCTCTGACAGACCTGACTGTAACAGTGTGCAGRGGGAGACAGCTCTGCCCAGCCCCAAGGAATGTGCAAACTGCTGAATGGCAGCAGAGGCTCCTGAACTGTTTGAGTTTTCCAGTGTGGATGAGTTCCTAGGTCTCATCCCTGATGATCCCAGGGATCCCATCACAGAGCCATCCTGACACTGTGCAAAATTGGACTTTTCTTGGTCGGCACCTAACAGAGCTGTAGGCTTTGCTGTGCTGCCAACCCAGCTGAAAATAGGAGATGGCATAAAAATGAGGCCAGCTTTACCATTAATGAAATGAGAAGGGGTTCTTGGGGAAAAAATAATTGGCAGTGACCAATTACAGGGTCAGATGCAAGTTTGCCATTGTGTTTCTCAGTGAAGAGCTTTAATGAAGATTAGTTGTTAGTGTTGCTCTTAGATAGATAGAGACATTCTCTTTTGTTGGTGAAGTGAGACCAAAATTATGTTTGTGAGGAATATGAATTTTTCATAGGTGACTGGTGAAGGCCTTGTTCAAGGCTGAAGCTCAATAGGTTTTTAGCTGAAAACTTCAGCAGTTTTCAGGTGGGCAGAGGCCAGGGGGTTTAGCAGAAAGAAAGCAAACAGCACATGGAAGGAGCCCTTGGAGGACTTGCAGTGAGAGAAGAAGGGGTTCATTTCTCTTTCTGTCTCTTGGGGTTTTTTTCTGTTTTSACCCAAGGTTATTTTGCACCTCAATACATTTCCACTTGTATTTTTTAATGAAACTGGATTGCTAGAGCAAAATAAAGCAAAAAGCCACAGTCTAATGCTTGCAAAATGCCTAGATTTTTGTTAAAGAGCAGCTGTTTTCTCTGAGCCCGTGTGCCTGCCACTGGCTGATAGAAATCAGATTTTCCCTGAGAATTTCCTTAATTAAGTTGAACATTTGACTTAACAAGAAAGAAATAACTATATTGGTGGATGGTGTTATGCTGAAAAATAGAGCTTTTTAGTCATTTAATAATAATATATTTCCTCAAGCTTTGCTTTAAACAAAAGAAGTAGAGATGAGTCAGAAAGCTCTGGAAGACRTTGGTGTGGAATGGGACAGATTTTTGGAAGCCTTTAGCTACACAATCCTGAATCCTGGAGTGCAGTGCATTTCTGATGGATTTAGACACTCTGCTCCTCTAGGAGTACAGGAATATTTCTGGTGACCATGGCCTTTCAGTGAATAAGAAGTGAATTAATACCAATTAAATTGCATTACAGAAATAGAACATTTTCACAGCACTGGAAGCTGCTTTGCCAACAATGCTGTGCTGGGTACTGGGAACTGTTTCAAGCTACTTAGCATTAATGAATGGGAATTACTAAGTATAAACATTTTAAATTTTTTTTATTTAAGAGGATGGTTCTGCCAGTCTTGCTGATGTTGTGCTATAACAAGATATGTATGAGCAATTTTGATGTTAATTATATAACATCACATTCCTTACTTTTTCTCTGTTCCCCCCTCACTTTTTTTTTTTTTTTAAAGCATTTTACTCAGCTTTAAGCTAAAGAGTTGTGGAATTCCACAGTGATTGATGCCTGTTTAGGCTCATAATTCAGCATGACTACCATGTGAGATCACTTGGTATGAGGCACAGGAGAATTGTGCTTGTTCTTAGGTGGTACGAAGAATGCAGAAAGGTTCATGTAACATTGGCCAGTGACAGTAATAAATAATTTTCCTATCTCTGTTTATGTAGAACATTTTCTTGGCTTGCACTSTAAAACCTGGCTATCAAAAGTGTTTATGTTATGACTCTACCTGAAGTCATATAACTGAGGTAACTTATTTTTTTAGCATAACTAAGTCCTACAATAGGGAGTTACCACTAAAATATTTATTACTGTTATATTTGAAAAGTATTCTATGTTTCACCTGCTGTACATTGTCATGAGAGACTAGAAATAAGAGGTTTTCTACTAAAGTTCTGAAGTAGAAGAATATAGAAATCAAGCTGTGTTTCCTTTTTCCTTTCCCCTGTGTTTCAAGGCCCAAGAATATTAGGAAGAACAGTATACCTTCAGGGTTAGTGTGTAATACTGACAATTATCTCCTTTGGAAACAGTCTCAGAGAAGCTGGAAATAACTGGAAGGGAAGGATGGAGATGTAGATGGGGTGAGTGGGATGTGCTGGCACAGGGATGTTGTTGTGCCCTGAGGCTGAAGTCAGAGATGGACAAGTGCCCACATTGGGGGTCAGCACGAATCAGGCAGTGCAGCTGGGCAGCTCCCTGCTTGTGTCAGCCCTGGGGATCCTTTGGGAGAAGAGTGTGGGGCTGCAGCCATGAGCTCCCAACATCCTCTGRGCCTGAGGAGTGTGAGGGAAGTTCCCACTGTTTGCAGCTGAGTCATGGATCAATAACCTCAGTTACATTTCATGACAGCAGCAGATGCTTCCCTAGCAGAGGTGGAAGTCTTGAATCAGATGAAAACACCAATATCATTAATATCTAATGTTTCACTAGCAGCTGTTCTAGTATCCAAAACAGAGGTAACTTCTGACCTTTGTTTTCCCCAAACTGTCAGAAGTGGCAGGAATCACATTCACTGCAGGGCTTTGTAACCTGCTGGAGGCTGACACCCAAACACATCATTCAAACTTGTTTCCTCCCAGTCTTGTTCCCACATCACCGAGCTTTCATCTCACAATGGCTGTGTCCATCAATTTCTATGCCTGCTCTACTCATCTTTGTATTTTCCATCAGTTTGTTTGGAGCAAGAAAAATGAAACTCCACACAAAACTCACAGTTCATTCAGGTGACCTGAAGTCATCCAGGGGTTGGAAAAACAGCCTTAGGGTAAAAAAATGTGTTTTCTGTAGACTGTGGATTGGCAGCAAGAGCATTATACTGCAGGGAAAGAACTGGCAGGATGGAAAATTTCCCAAGCTCTSGTGGTTCCCAGGACGTTTTCAGACCAAGTTCACAAAACAAACATTTCCAGGTGCTGTGGTTTGATGTGTTTGCTGGAGGGTGTGTGGGCACCCCGAAGGTGAGCTCTGGCATTGCCTGCAGGGTACCTGGGGATGTCCTTGTTCCCCCAGGAGCTCCAGTGCTTTGCTTTATTGTGCTGGCAGCACAGCAGCACTGACAAGCACATTTGCATCTTGATTTGTGTGCAGGATTTCTGGTCTTTRTTGCCCCAAAGAATCCACATCAAATGTTCCTTTAGCTCTCTCCCTGGAAGGAAAAAGCAGAACAGGGCAAAGAACAGAGATGGATTTCTCCTTCCTTCTGCTCTGCTCAGTCTCTTGTCTGTAATTACTGTGTATCACCTCTTGCTGCTTTGTAGCAACATATAGAAAGAAATCTTTTCCTTTTGATGAAATGCCAACAAATCCACAGGATGGCAGAGCACAAAAAGAGCAGCTGACAGTCCTTTTATGTTCCTATACAGACACACAAACAGGGCCATGAATCTTCATGAGAATGGCTGCAAGGTTTTCACGAGATAGATAATTTGAGAACAGAACCCAACCCATGCTACTGAGGCTTCACGAATTATATTAAAAATAGTAATTTAATTATCAACAAAAATTAATGAGAGGAGCAACCTAGTGCCACCTGCCATGTGAAGTTCAGGAGGGCTCAGGCATTCTGAAAAATGCTGCTCAGGAGATTGAGAGTGGTATTTTCTGTGTGTCCTGAGCCCCCAGTGTTGCACTGCTGACCTGTAGCTGAAGTGGAGGGAAGGACAGAAAGCTGCAGGGTTTGCAGTTTGGTACTGAACACTGTGAATTAATTATTTACTCTGCACTGGTGCAAATTAAAKTGCAGATTTCTGGTAAAAGTAGCATCAGATTTCAAAATGAAATTATTGCACTTTGAATGTTTTCGAATGACTTCACCAACTCCTAAACCCACCACTGTCTTTAGGGAAARTTGTACTTTGCTATTTTTGTATGGATGTTATGGAGTGAAAAAGAAATCCCACAGGAGGTAATGAAGCAAGTAGGAAATAAATGGAACTAAAAGGTGCAAGAAAAAAGCAAAAACGTTGCATAAAGAGCAAATGCCTGCGTTTGGGTAGCCCTGAATGCAGAGGAATCAGCCTTCCTGGATTGCCCGTGTCCCATGGAAAAGATCCAGCGCTGCCACCACTAGAGGACAGCCTCGCATTTAACATCTGGATCTTGCCTTACATCATCCCAGCCAGAGTGAAACAGGTGCTCTTTGGGGAGGGCTGGGAGAGGCGTGTCCAAAAGGGACTCAGAGCACTCGAGGAGTGTTTTAGAAAGTGGATTTATACTTAAAGCTGCAGCGATTTATTAAGGACAACTTCCCAACATATCAGGGCCTCACATAAATGAAATCTTCCCTATCCTAATCCAAGTAGTTGGTAGGGGTTTTCTGTTCATTTTTTTAGGGGGTTGGGATTTTTTTCCCCCCTCAAAATATTAATCGCTGTCTGAAATATTTCTTGTTTATTCAAGGTTTACACAATGAAATTGTTTGGAAATCATTCTGTATCCAGTTATACTTGTTGTAAGGATAGTGAAGAAAATCCAGGGAGGTTTTCCAAATGTTGAGCATTGGCCTGCTGCTGCAGCAGGAGCTGGGCATCACTAATTGCAAAATCATCCTCTCTCTCCCTCCTCCCCTGGTGCTGAGGCAAGAGCAGTTCGAGTTAGTGCTAGCATTCCTGCAAAATAAAAATAGACTGAATGTTAACACATGGTTCCAGGGAATGTGTTACTGTAGCCCAGCATTTGTAGGAAGGAAAATAAAAAGGTTTTCAGAGGGTACCAGGCATCAATAAACACAACYGAATGAGATCTTATGTGAGAGGCAAAATAATAGCTGCAGAAAATTCTTGAGTTAGGAAAGATGGGGATGCAGCAGAAGCCAGGTGAGGAAGACGAGTGCCCAGCTGGGCAGGAAGGCCCTGGTGCCACAGGGAAGGTGGTGGGAATTGTCAGTGGATCTGCAGCTCTTAAAGGCCAGAGCTGTTAACAGATCATAGAGAGCTCGGGCACAAAGGTTCACTGAAATACAGCAGGAATTGCCTAAGTGAGAAATTAAGTGCTCTGTGAAGGAGTTCAGAGGATAATTGGATGCTGTCGAGCGAACAAAGGGACTGGCAAATTATGTCTGTGTAAATATACAGCTTGATAAAATAGCAGTTTATAAAGACACACTCTCCAAATGTTTATTGCTGAGAAATAAAATTATGCAGGATAAATTTGTATAAGAGGCACCATATCAAAGATGACAGTGCTTATGGTTAATTTTTGAGCAAGAAAAATGCCATTTCCTGGAGGGACTGTACAGCAGATTTCCAGTGGACTTCACTGGGATAGGGATCTTTCTGTAGCTTTTTAAGGAAAAGAACAATGTGATACATGTTTAGAASAATGTTTATGGTTAATGAGATGACATGTCTGAAACAAGCAACAGGTCATGGGTCAGGGGTTGTCTTTGGAGAAGAAATTCAGTTTTCTTGATAGTTCATCACCCTCCACAGCCAAAAATGTGTCAGATATCTGCTATTTGGGGTACAGGGATTAACTATCAACACCTCAAACTCTGGCTTTTGGAACAATCCTGCTGGCATTCCCCTTACAGAGATACAGGACAAAGCTGTCCAGGTATAGACAAAAATACCCCAACCATTTTTCTAGAATCTGAGCATCTTGAGCTCTTTTTCCAGGCCATGTTGCATTGTCAGTGTCTAAAGTGCAGCACAGTTGTATTTCTTGTATGGATTGTCATGTTCCCAGATCCCTGAGTGACTGAGCTTTCTTCGGGTGAAAAATTGTGAAATGCACATTTTTGCAGACCAACTATCTGTCACTGAGAAAAGCCATGAATAATTCTGAGTGAGAAACAGACCTGAGGACTTTGCAGTCTGTTCACAAGCAGGAGAAGTTTCTCTGAATAAATAATTGGCTGGGAATCAGCTAGTCCATTCCACTTGTTACCAAATCCTTCTCAAAAGAGGAGTTGGCCTACAGGGAAACTACTCACAGGTATGCAGCTTGGATAGAATATTTGAATTTAAGTCCATGAAGAAAAATATTATTATTTATTGAGCAGTGAACGAGAAAAAGATCCAAATACAGCCCTTTGGTGAGAAACCATGAAGATGCACAGTTGTGCTATCAAAGCAGGCTGTTACCAGGGAATGCTGAATGCAGATATAACTCTGGTGGCACTGTTATTTCTTTGCACTGTTCCACAGGTATAAACAAACTGCTGCTGGCAGGAATGCCTGGCACTGCTCTATTGGCTGCTGTCCCACCACTGTGTCCAGGCTATGGCATTCCCAGGGAGGAAAAGAGGGGGCTTGAAGAACCTTTGCACTGCAGAGATTTATGGCTGGTGCGTCAGCTTTCTTGCAGCTTTTAAAGAGAGTGGAGACATTCCCTGGGGCTGCTCTACAGAAGCAGAACAGAGAAGGAGAGAAGTGGCAGGATGTCATTTTTGCCCTGTATCTGAGTTTCACCAGCTCTTTTAGTGTCAGGCAAAGAGGAATMTCACAAGCTACAGAAGGGCTCAGATGTGTTTTGTCCCTAATGGAGAGGGGTTGGTCCTTTGCTGCTGTTCAGAGCCCTTGTAAACAGATGGGAATTCCTAGCCTGGCTTCCACCAGGAATGTGCTCAGAGGGAAAATCATACAGCCACAGGGAAATGGGGCCATGCATGGGTCCTGCACCACAGGACAGCTCAGGAGCAAAACTGAACCAGGATTCTTTAAAATACAATAAAGTGCAGGAGGCAATGTTTTGTGTATTAAACCCTTCAGCGAGTCCTGAACATGAGGAAAACAGCAGTGAATTCCCCAGGAATGCCTGTGAGGAGCTGCCTGTGGGACAGGGCTCAAACAGAGCACGGGAGATAGAGCCAAAAATAAGGCATGGAGAGTCCCAGAGTGTGAGAGAGTTGGAATGGCCCTTAAAGATCATCCAGTCCCAACTGCCTACCTCCCACTAAACCAGGTTGCTCAAGGCTTTATCCAGCTGGTTTCACAGAGCCTGAATTCCTCCTTGGAAAAGCCCAGCCCCCTCTGCAGATGCCCARGCACTCTCTCCTGGCAGAGGATGTCCAAGGGCACCAGTCTCCTGAGGCCAAAGTTCTCTGTGCTCTCCAGCAGAGTTTAAGAAGCTGTGTTTTAGTTGCTCTCAGAGATACGAGAGCCAGAAATATCCCAGCTTTTCTTTTGGGTGTCAGAGTGAGTTTGCAGAGCTGACGCTGGGAGAAGTCACCTTCTCTTTTCCAGGCCAGACACAAAAATACTTTTGTCAATTGTGTTACTTTTCTGAGAATGAAAAAAAAATTGTGCTACAAAAGCCCTCTGTCTGTGGTGGAAACTGGGGTAAGTTCTGTGCCTGCTGTGAAATGTCACAAGGTCACACCAGTTTGGGTGTGACAGTGTCACTCTCAAGCACTTCTGTCTGGAGAGATCACCCCATTTTGAAGTTTGGGCACTTCCTCTCTCCATGGCATATGGAAGAACTGAGGACAAATAGAGGAAGCAATATCAGATCCAAATAGAAATTTGTTATGCTCATGGCTACCTCATTTCAAATAATGAAGGAGTTTGGGTAGAATGTTTAACAAATATAAGTGCGTTGGGCTTCAACACCTACTCTGAGTTGCAGTGCTTTGGCAGAGATATGGCGCCACAAATATTTTAATTCCATCTCTGATTTTGTTGTTTTTGTTGGTTTTTTTTCTAGGAGAAAACAAAGAAACCTGCTGAGTCCACCCTGTAGTGATTTTGTGGATGAGGATGAGCCCTGCCCACCTTTGCTCCTCACAACAGTGGTTCAGTCAAGCMGTTGGAGCCCTGACCACCCAGTGCTCCCAGCAAGGTGTGTTTAAGTCATTTTTTCTACTTTAATTCTGCATTCTGAGCAAATGACCACAGGCTGCTGGCTCTGGCTTTGCCTACCAAATTACACTCTGTTAATCTTCATTTCTAARAGAAAGGTGCTGCTGCAGCACAGGAAGATGGGGCATGCCAGAACAAACCCTGATAGGTGCTCCATGCAGATTTCTCTAACTGAAGGTTCTGTGTGGATCTAAACAAAAAAAAAAAAGGTTTTGTTTTACTAAGAAAGCAGGGAGTAAAATGATTTATGTTTCCTGTTAGGTGCTYGGTGATAGGATCAGTTAAATAGGTTGCAGKATCTAATCACTTCAGAGAATCCATTCATTTGGATCACATGTATCAAAAGGCATCCAARAGATAAGAAAACAACACACCATAGTTTTGAGGTCCTTTCATCTGCTGTTGGACACAGCTGCCAGAGTCTGAGGCAGCAACCCAATTTTCTGTCCCTGCTGGTGCCACTGGGCCAGGCTCTGCTSCCTGCAGGTGCCACCACCTGCCAGCACCCAGATGGCCAAGGAGAGAATTGCTGGAGCTGTTCTGTTCCATTTCCCACATGAGGAGAGCTTGTCAGGCAGCACTGGCTGGAGCAACAGGCAGTGACTGCATCTCCTGGGCTGGGCTGATGAATACAGACTGCCAAAGATTTCCAAAACATAAATAATTCAGCTCAATCCTTTCCAGGTGAGGGGGATGAATTGCTCAAGGCCCAATTCATCCCCCTCACCTGGTCCCTGGAGGAGAGGGGAACCCAGGGCATTAACCCAGCTCCATTTGGTCTGTCCCTGTGAAATTATGGCAAAAGTTGCTCCTCAGATGGCTTTATATTTGCATTTCTATTAAATATTTATTGTTCCTCTTCTTGCAAGGAACTATTATGTGGCAGCCATCCTATATATTTTTATATTCCCATTTTCTTCTGGCTTACATGTACTATTGCCCGAAATAAACATGCTCAATTATGAAAGAAAATCTAATTTCCAAGCTTATTTGAGCATTTTCTTTCCGAAGGTTTCATACAATTAGCATTTGTTTTTTTCCAGAATATGATAATTTAAGTGAAAATGAAGGAAAAGTGAAGAGAAGTAGGACAGATATTTACAAGCCAGTGCAGAAACATGCTAGTAATAGTAATACTGTGCCCCTAGGATGTCTTTCCTCTGAGTACCTTGAAATGCAGGACATAAATTAATTATAAATGCACCTTCCATGGTCTCTCTGAAGTAGGTACTGCTAATTGAACTTCATAGGCAAAGTAACTACATGGCAAAGGTATACATTTCAAAATCCATCTTCCCTAATAAGGCCCTTAATGCATTTATTAGCTGTGTCAGCAAGCACAGTTTAAAACAAGAATTTTCAAGTGCAGTCTTGAGAGAGGGCCCATTGCTGCCTCACTTGAGAGAAGGCAGAGCTTGTCTGACACTGCTCCCATCYTTCTGTGCTGCTCCATCCATCCTCTTTCCTGGAGGGATTGAGGCTGTGGACACTTTCAGAATATTTTTTGTCACTGCCCTTGTTTGCTCAGCTCTGTTGCAAAGGAGAGAGAAGGTTTGGCTGCAGCCCTGCAGGATGGGGGCCAGAGGCAGCCCCCAGGATCAAAACGTGGGGACGGGAGGCACCTCCCAGCAGAATAAAAGCCAGGAGCTGATCCAGAGCTGCGATTACTGCAGTTAAAAAGGAAGATTGGATTACTGGGTTAAAAAGGAAGAATGCCGTAAAAAACAAAAGGAAGAGGGAGGCAGAGTGGGAGACAGAGGCAGGTTTTGCATGGTTGGATTGCTGAGTAAAGCTCCTCCTCAGCGGGGCAGCTCCTGGAAATGACTCTGGCGAGCGAGAGTGTTCCGGCTGTGCCAAGTGCAGGAGCTCCAGGGGCTGATTTTCACTAAATGTCCACAATGACTACAARCTGATGAAGTGCTCCTGGCTTTCCTGCATTTCCATTTTCTAATTCACATYGAAAAACAGGGGTTTGAGATGCAGTTGGGTTGCAACTTTTATTGCAAATGTAATTACAAATGTAAAGTAAGCAAGTATATCTCTCAGGTAATGAACTCCAAACCTGGCACTGTGTTGTCTTGATGGAATGTTTCTTGCCCAGATTTATCCCATGTACTCATTAAATGAATCTAAGTGTTCTTTTAGAACCCATAGATTTTTTTACTGCCGTATTAAATCTAAATTAAACGCTTTTTGAGGCATTTATAGKGCTATCATTTGCTCCAGCAGGAGATATGCAAAAGAAATGCTGTAAAAGAAATCAGGATATATTCTCAGGAACTCYGAAACAAAGGCAGGGAGAGCCCAGTGCCATGCTGGGCATCGCTGCAGGTGCCCCTGAACTTTGCTGTCTGATTTTGGGGTTGCTGGTTAAAAAGCCATGCTGAATTTGGGTGGCAGCCATGAGCATTCCATCTGTATGGGATATTGACAAATTRGGTTCAGATGTGGCTCTTTGGGGCATGGATGATCTCCAAAGCCACTCTTGTGGGGTCCCTGGTGCCACTGGAGAAGCTGCAAGGTGGCTCTGTGCCTCTGTCCCTCCCCRGCTTGTGCTTCCCTTCCCTGTGGGAACATCCAGACACCGCTGCTGCTCCTGCTGCCAAATCAGAGCTTTCCACAGGAAATACCTGAGTTCAAGGGCATTGTGGGAAATTGTGTGGATAGTGGAATTCCTCACATACCTGGGGCCTCTCTTCTGCATCTCCTCTGCAGGGCACSATGGTGTGGAAGGTGGGGAGAGGAGGACTTTTCCAATAAATGCCTAGTGCTGCTGTCACTCTGTAATTGGGGTTTAGTGCWGTTAAGGCCTCAGTGATGAGGTGAGAAAACAGTCAGTTCACTGAAATGCCAAATGCACAGACTTTTCTYTCCCTGCATGGGATCCCTTTGGAAAGCAGTTTTGCTGTGGTCTTCAYCCATGCTGTTATTACCAGGTGATTTTGAAAGGTTCTCCTACAACAAATTTAATGGATGGTAGGATTTAGGATCATGTCTTGCTTTGAAGCCAGGTGTCTGCTAAGGAAGGCAGGAGCCTCCCCTGAAATGGAAAATGTAAACCCCCTTMCTGTTATAATTTTGAAATTAAAGRGGCTCTCAKGCAAAGACAGGGGAGCAGTAATAATGGTTCTTTATTAGGGAAGAAAATAAAAATAAAATAAACAATGCAGTAAAACAAAACAACACTGACAGTCAGAATACAACCTGACACCCTGTCRGGGTGTTGGTAGCAATCCCWTTAAATGGTAGCAGCCCCATTAAATGCAGTGACACGTGTGGTTCTGTTGGAGCAGAGATCYTGTAGTTTTCCTCTGAAGATCCAGTGGCACTGTAGATGGGCCTGGTCCTCCTCTGGGAATGCAGTGGAAAAGGCTGGCCTGGTGTCTCAAAATGTCAGATTGTATCCAGGTAGGAATGCTTGGCTCCTCTCCCTGGGCAGRGCATCTCCCAATGGGATGATGGAATTTGATCAGCCATGCAGGGACACTCACTGGCCATGAACAGCAGAGAWCTCCTGGARGGAGGATTGGTTTGTGRAAGAGATAAAGAAAAACTGCCCAATGAACAGAAGATAACTGCCCCCCACCTCTAGCAGATGGCAATAGAATCCACACATTATCTTGCAGTCTAGGACTGATCATAGCTGTGGCAGGGCTGCATCTCCTACACTCAGGGTGGAGGTACAGCAAGTTTGCACTGCTGTAGATGATTTTTCAGTGTCCTGCCAACTTGATCCTGCTCAGAAACTCTCCCCAGAGGTAAACTATGGAAAAATCCTGTCCCTAGGAAATCACCCTGAGACGGACCACTGACGTCAGCAAGGCAAGGATATCACAGGTGACCTTCTTGGCCTTTTGGCCTCTTTGCCGTAACTGTCTGAGTTGCTAAAAAATAGAAAAAATAAAAAGGCAGCAGCAGCAGTGCAGAATGTCACAACCTGGTTGTTTTATTGGCACCGATGCTGAATTGGTCCTTGGATGCATTTGCTTTTACAACACACCACAAATGCCTTTCCCCGCCCTTGCCATTTCAGTGCTGATGTTTCATTTCAAACCCACCTTTTTTTTTTCCTGAGTGGATGTACAGCTCTCCCTAATAATACCATCAGGGTTACTATGGCTACAGCTTTTCATTGTTGAGGTCTAGCAYGTGGAAAAGAGAAAAATTACTCCGAAAGTCACTGATAAATTTTGGAATTAATGTTAATATTAGGAAAAGGAGGCAGCAATGGATTAGCTCCCTCATATGTCTCAGAACAGTGTCTGAAATGAGTCTGGATTCCCTTGGTCACATGCCTTCCATTCCTCCATCAATGTCTGGCTTGCTTCTCACAGTCAGGAGTCAGAAATGYGAGGTGTACGTGAGATTTCTCTTGACTTGGAGCAGAGCTCAGGCTGTTGCTGCCATTGTGATTAATGTCTTGAGTTCTTCCACACCTTTTTGCCCTTTCCCTGTCTCTCTCCTGGACTAAAAGGAAGAATAAGGTACAGGGAATACAGTATCTTTGAGCTGTTATTTGCTAAGAAATTAAAAAGATATTCTGAATTCCTGAAACCAGACTGTGAGGATTAGGGTTTGTGGGATGTTTTTAAGTATTTAATATTTTTCTGTAAATTAAGGTATTTTGAGTGGGGAGGGGAAAAGCACAAAACCTCTGAGTGAGCACCTATATCTCACTAATTTCCAATGATAAAATTGTTCTTGTGCCTTCAAGATATTTGAAATATTAGCTATAATTCMTTTTGAAAGTTCAGAGCATGGGGGGACATTTATAGATTTTAGCTTGTGCTATATATTCTTATTTTGCTGGGTCAGTGKGCAGGCAGGTTCTTGTGCAAATGTTGGTGATTTAGGGTTTGAGAAGAACATGCCAGCCAATAAAGCAGAGRTGCTGGGAAGTGAAGGAACCACAGCAGAGGGGTCTAAAGTTCAAGCAGTGTGTTGTTCACAGCTGATTTTGTGCAGGGTTGGCCAAGGTCTCACAGCACTCATAAATTATTCACTCTGTAATAAATTGCACCATCTGAACAAGGAAAATAGGATAATTTGGAAGAGAGGGTATTAATTCTACCATCCTAATTCACAATGTCTGTAATTTTATACTTTTGAAGGAATTTTCAATATTTAATAGAGGAATCTTTCAAGTTGTTCAAGAGCTTGAATTGCTTCTGAAGTCCTGGCCTTCGACACTGAGATATTAACAGGTTGATTTTTTTAAAAAAAGGAAAAATATATTTATAGGGATCTCAGGAACAATTTTGATTATATTAAAAATTATTTATTATTCAGAAAATGTTTCAGCATTTAAAGATGTTCCTTGTGATTTTTAATGTGATGCCCTGAGGAGAAATATGCTGTGGTGAGATCATTATGATAGCAGCACACTGAACCCAGGACATTCCTTCCAATTCTGCATTGCAGTGTTTGAGCACAGAAGAAATTGTTARAACTCTGAAAAAGAAGAATCAGCAGTGGGCAATCTGTGGAATGCCTGGCAGGTTGTGTTCCATGTTGGATGGGATGTGGCATCCTCCACAGATGATCCATAGGGGAGGTGTTCAAACATGGGGGCTGGAACCCCCTCACCCTGCTAGATGGACAGCAGAGTAATTGAAAGTCTGTTCATGTTCAGGTGCTGAAAACAAATAGGATTATTCTCCAACATGATTTGGGAATAGCCCTAGGTGGCTTCTAGCTGTATCTTCAGTCAGGTCTCTGGAGGAATAATTGTATTTTGTGAAATATTTTCCAGGGCACAAGAGAAAAACAAGGACTGTCATCTGGTTAATGTTTGATGGTTTTATGCTGTGTACTGGTTCTTCCTCATGGGCTCACTGGCTGTGCTTGGTAAATTTAATGCTGTTCAGGTTTTGTGGCTTTTCTTGGAAGATATTTTTCCTAGAGGCCAGAGTTAAGCCATCACTCYGGAGGATGCTCTCATTCTTTGAGCAAACCCTGCTCTGGTCTTACATTCACAGTTGCTTGAGTTTTAAGGCAGGGACTGAGTGAGACAGTGCACACACAGGGAAAGAAACTGTGTGTGTTGTGGAGGTAATTACTGCTCTACTTCTACTYTCTACTTCTCTGGCTCCTGCAGGGGCTGGGCAATGAATCTGTGCTGATACCATGCTCCTGGTGACCTGGCAGAAGAGGCRGGTTCCAAAAATCTTTGTTTTCATATATTCTAATCACCTTTGCTTCTACAATTTATTATAAATGGGATTTCAGTGATCATTATTTACATGTGGCAGCTTTGCAAAAGCTTGTTCCCCAACCCCATCAATTTAGAATAAGTAATAAAAGACAAAAAGAAATTAGATTTTTGTCTTATAATTCAGATTGGTTTTGTAGGGAAGTTTTAGGATGTATCTGATGTGGAAGTGGTAGGAATTTCCACTGAAGAGTGAATGTGTAGAATTGTACAATAGTGCAATATATATTGAGAGCTGTATTTGGTGCTGAGCACTTGTACTTGGATTCCTGAGATGCCTTTAAAACCTGCCCTTTTAAAAATACAATACATAGAATACACCTCATTTTGTGAAAGAAACTGGAGTATTTCCCCATTAGAAAACTTCTGGCTTGCAGCCTGGAGAATGGCTTTGAATGTTTGGGGGTCGTTCAATCAGTTGAGAGGAGGATGCTGGTGACCACTTTGTGTCTCTGTATTGAGTGGAGTTTGAAGTTATCATGCTGAGGATGTTTACCTGAGTGATAAAAGTATATCTGTGATGTGAGAAATTCTAGGGTGCACARCTCTGTGGGTGTAAAAATGTCTTGATTAAATATGTCCATCAAAGCAAGATCACTCATAGGCAAGAAACTTTATGTGTATACAGTTATGTATCTGTATTCCTTCAAAAACTAATGCATAACATTCTTGGGGAAATAGCACAGGCAAATGCCTAATGAATTGTCAAATATAAGGAAAATGCAAAACATGAAAGATAGTGTTAGGTGATCAGCAGCTGCAAACATGAAATTTTAATGACTGAGAAAGGCAGCCACCTCAGCTTTGATTAATAAAGCATTGCATTCAACATTATCGTTTATCTGGCAGATGTAATAATATCAGAAGGGAAAAGCACAATTGTTTTGTTTCCAGTAGGTTTATCGTGTTTGTGCATCAGTTGAGTCATGCCGGAGTGTGTTTGCTTGGTGATGGAAAAGGGAGGACATCTGTTCACATAGAAACACTTTGACGTGTGCACTGGTGACATTTTCCCACTTTGCTTCCATTCCTTGAGTTTCTGGTGAAGGAATGTGTTATAAATGAAGAAATACARCTCATATTCCTTCTTGCATGTTGGCCAAGCTTCCTGAAAAGGTTTGGGGCTTGTGTCGATCCAAGGTCTCACTCTCAAAGAGCATCAAACTGCACTGTTTTTCTGACACTTTCAAAAGGAAATGCTGGGGTTTGTGAGGGTCCTGACCTGTGTGAGGAGCCTGTCTCTCACACTAGGCTGGCTGGGAGGCCAAGGTGAAGGAAGGCCCAGTTTCTGAATCCTGGCATACTCCTCCTGGAAGCAGCTGTGAGTGCTGAGGCACTTCTGGAACAGCTCAAACCCAGAGGGGGAAGTGCTTGACCAGAGCACTTGACCCTGTGTCAGCACAGGCGCTGGTACCTGACTCTGRCTGCTTCTCCTCCTGAGGCAGGGCTGCCTGTGGTCACGGATTCTCATCCCAGGCAGCTCTTGAGCACTTCCCTGGCTGTGCTTGACTGACTGCACAGGAGAGAATTGCATTGCATTTGATGTTGTTGTAAYAAATGCTGTGACTATTTCAATGTTATGAGGTATGATTTGCATATCCAGAGTGATACAGCTATCAACAAAGAGTTGCTAAATTCACTGTTGCTCAAGTGTCAGGTGTTACATGAGAAATGTGTAAATCAGGCTGACAGAGGAAGAAACAAGAGCATTTAATCTCTTAGGTTTACTTACAGAAGTAAACATTTGCTTTAGTTGCTTTGCTGAAGCTGTTCATCGTGACTGTGCAGTTCCCAGGTTTTTTGTTGKTTTTTTTCCAGCTTTCTGCTCCTCCCCAGATTCAGTTCTGCAGCAGAACAGTTGGTGGGATGTGGTGAGAGCATGTGCAAACTGACAGGGTCAGGTGCCCCTCTGAAAGGAGCAGTCTCCAGTTTGGTTTTAACATGTTATTTGTCTTCATTGCCAAAAACCAGCCATGACTCATTCCTTCAAAGTCTTCTCTCTTGAGAGTGCTTTGCTGACTTGGGCACTTGTCTTCTTTCTTTTGTTCTTCTCTCCTGACACTTCCAGTTGCCAACATCTGCTTTGAAATCTGTGCTCCTCTGTCAGTCAGGAGCTCTGGGCAAACCCAGGACAGCRGGGGACAGAAATTCAGCTTTACTGCACGTTCCAAGCTTGGTGTCTTAAGGAAGGAGGTTCTGCAGAACTGATTTTTCTGTGCCTTGGTGCTTTTCCCCCTCACCTCCTCTGTGGATGTCTTGAGCYGATGGACATTTTAAGCTGGATGTCACAGTGGRGTTAAATAATCAGGATTAAAAAAMMCCTAATTTTGAGGTTTACCTTTTCYTCAGAACTGACATCTCRGTCTAGATTTGAAGATTTATGAATCTAARCCATGGCAGCTCCCAGTGTCTCTCTGAATCTATTTTTTTTCCCCCTGTGGCACTCCTGGACTCTCTCATCTCTTCATCTCCTATTCATTGACTGTACTCCATGCTCCATAACTGCTCAATTRACAACTCCAACATTGCAGTGCAGCTGTAATGTGATTAGAGCAGCACTGGSATGAATGGATACCACAGGAATCTTCTCTGGACATTTCTGATCTTTGGAAGCAGCAGAAGCTGTTCATGTGGGGTGTCAAACTATGGGGGGTTACAAAAAACATGTGTAATATTCTGGGGACAGATCCTTGGGTAGTACAGGTGTCACAGCTCCATTCACAAACAYTGAACTCCTTTGTGATAGGGAAACTCCAAAGAGGAATGGGGTCTGCTCTCTGCAGTTGCCTGGAAAATGTTTCCTTTGTGCTTAGATTCTGTGCCTAATAAATCTAATTAAGTAGGATAAATTCACATGATTTTATAGGCTTAGGTTTTTTTTAAAGGAGTTGAATAATTTGAAGGGTTGTTTTGCCTGAAGCCTCTCAGCCATTGATAGAAAATTCTTGTGCACACAATTTTTTAAGGCATTTTRCAAAGGAACTCCCAAACARTTTTGCTGTGATAGGATTATAACCATGGATTGTACTCTCTTTTGGATACTTTTCAGGAGTTTATGCATGTAGCTAATGGGCATTACTTAGTAAAGAAAATTATTACTAACTGCAGAGCTAAAGAAAAGGCAAAAGGAAGCCACCGAACAATTCCATTGTATCTTGGAAATAACTCTTGGGATTTAAAAACGTCAAAATAATTTCACAACTCCAATCGAGCACAAAGAATTCAGAGTATTCTTTGTGGTGATAAAACAACCATTGTAATTCCTGTAATTTAACCCTGGGATATATGAATAGTAAAATGCTGAAGTGTATGAATTTGTTAGCAAAAGTCAAATAACGACAAATGTGTCTGGAATATCAGTTCATCATTTATACTGGAGAGACACCAGGTAATCTGGCAGCTAGAACCAAAATCAAGCAGAGGACAAAGTAGGAGAAASAACTGATTAAAGGGCCATGAATAATTTATATTTACTCAAAAGTCAGCTCAACACAGCATCAGATAGGGAGGTAAAGCCCTCTTGGCAGAGCCCTCCTGGGCACTTGTGCAAGAGGCCTCAGCAATCAGCTCCCTGCAGGGCCATTTCTCCATCCCAGGGAGGCTGTGGCCACTTAAACAATTTGCATTCCATCACTGCAGTTGAATTGGGTGCTTTTCTTACTGGCACATGGCAAATGTGCTAAATGCCTTGCTTCCAAAATGGAAGAGTGCCAAACATTTGGTATTTCCCTATGCTTGAAACCTCACCTGTAATCTCCAGGGTATGCTGAGGGAGAGCACAAAYTCCTTATGGTTATTCTCTCTGCATCTCCATCCTCTGCCTCATCCTATTTTTCATTCTTCTAAATGAAAACAGGGCGTTATCTGCAGCACAGGTACAGCTCTCCTGACTGCAGTGAGAATGGAAATTGGACTCAGGTAGATAAGGTGTGATGGAGTGGTATTAGGCTAGCCTGTAGACAGATGAAAGATAGGGTTTGGATTAGTGGATGATATCAAGGATAATGAATGATGGCATCTTCTGAGGTCTAAAATTCCAGATTCCCAGCASTGAACTCAGTAGAGGGCCTAAAGATAAGCAAATTGCTAAAATGARAAGCAGGGCTGTGCACAGAAGAGAGATGGTGTAGTATAACCCAGGGAGTGAGGGCTGAACAAATGAATCAACAACAGAAACTCCGTTTACCTTGCCTTAGTTAAAGAAACTTCTCACTCAACTAGCCAAGCTGGGTTTGCACCATGCAGATACATTTTTGCATTTGGAAATAGAAAATGCATATCTAAAGTTTAGAGGTTTWCAAACTTTTTTTAAAGGAGAGTAAAATCATATTTCTTTTATTTATGTTTGGCTTTTCCTTTTTTCCTTTTTTTCCTTTTTTCTCTCAGGCTGCAGTCATAAACTGTACCTTTACCTGCACATTCTTGTGAAGTTCAGTTTGCAAAGGTGTGAATACCTTCAGTGAGGTCGTTGGGTCAGTACTTGCCTGAGCACTGCCCTGGGCTTCTGGCTGAACCCAGCACAGGAGAACCAGGGGGTCTCTTGCTCACCTTTCCTGACTTCTCAGAACTTGAGAGGGGCACTGGCCTCACTCCTTCTGCTGGTTTTAAAAGCATCTCCTTGAGTGCCAGAGGTGGATCTCTTTCATGTAATTCCTGTGATTCTCCTGCTCAGACAGCAGCAGAACAGAGAGCCTATGGCTGCAAGGCACCAGGGGTCTGGGAGCTCCTGCAGCCTTGTGCTCATCACTGCTCTGTGTTTTCTGGCCTAAAGTCCCAGTGATACTGAGAGCACACAGCCCAACAGGCATTAACCCCAGAATCCCGGAATTTAGGCAGGGGAAATATTGCAGGGTGATTGAGCTTGGCTGGAGACATCTTCCCTAACTAAGCTGTAAGAAAAACATCAAACACATCCTGCTCCATTCCCAGTGCTCAGCTTTCAGGATAACTTCCCTGGGCACATGAATTGTGGAAATGCTTTTGTTTTGTTCCAGAGRGGACTTGCTAGGCAGCAGACCTGGGCTAAATGACATTGAATGGAAAGGACTGTGCTCCAGCCMTTCTCCTGGTGGATTTATCCAAGTCTGTATTTGCCTCAACCATACTATGAGACCTGGGAGAATCTGGAGTGGATATTTCATCATTTTCTTAGTGCGATACAATCAGGTTTTTACCAGAAKTAACAAAAACCTAACAAATGCCAACACTAATTGCTTTTTCAGTTTTTTGGGACCTTTATAGTAACATCTCAGCAATTAAAAGATGAAACAAGAGAGAAATATTTCTCTTGCACAAGGCAGTTATTAGATACAATGGAAACAGGCATTTGAAAGGAAGCTCTATCAGTTGCCAGGTAAGCAGAACATACCCTTTCAAGGTGCTGGTTGATTTGTTTGTGTTGGTTTTCATTTGGCAGCCAGACTGACTATTCCCACTCMCTCCTGGTTCTGCATCAGCTGCTGCTCTGGCCTGATTCATTATTCAGAAGATCATTAGTGCTGTTTGGGGGAATTTACCTCGGAAGGGCTCACCCTTCTGAAACCCAGCTTGTTTTGGGTATGTCTTTGGAATGGAATCTCAATTATCCTTTGGCCTGAAACACCCAGGTGGAGGCTTCCCGGGGAATGTGGAGTGATGGTGTTGCCCAGTTAACAGATGGCTGGAAAATTGTCTGGGTAAAGATATTTGTCAGCAGGGAAAAGAGCAGCAGCCAGGACATGGCCTGACACACGCATTAGCACTGAGCTGGCAGGTGCTGCCTTGATGGCAAGGGCTGAGGTGCCAAGTCCAGGATGCCTGCTTCTTGTGATCCTCCCTATTCCACTTCTTTTCCTGCTCCTTCAGTCACTGAAAGCCCTGGAACAAGCCAGAATGGCTTTCCTTAGTAACAACAGAAAAAGGGGAATTTTCACTGAGGGACATTAAAAGAACATAAGTATTGAATCTTTTCTCCTTAATGGCTTACAAGTTAATTTTGATTTCTTTAAAAATCTTAGTTCATTTGGCCACACTTGAAGGAGCAACTCTTTGATGTCTCCTTATCTTGTGGTATTGAAACAGCTCTAACACCCTTTTCATGCTTTTCTCTGAAGAGAAGCAGCACCACACAGAATTTTCATCTGATGGTTGCCTTCCTTTTCTCATCTGTTTGGCAAAGGGATTACTTCACCTTTAACAGCAGCAGTTGCAGATGTTGGTAGATTGAGATTGTTCTTGTTCTTTGGGTCTGAGTGGCCTGAACCTTGCTCAGACCATCAGATATTCTGCCAAGCCTTCATCCTTTTATTTCTCTGGAGACTCTCAGCTTCATGGTATCATTCAGATTTGTAGCCAACAGGACAACAGATGACTTGGGTCCTTGTAGATGTTTTGGAAATAGGGCAGTGAATTCTGTGGGATTTTGTTTTGTTTTCTTGTTTCCCCATTTCTAATACTGCCTGTTGACCAAATCCCAAATAGGAAGTTACTATGGAGGAAACAGCAACTACCTTAATGTCTTCCTTTTCCCAAGAAATATGAATATGTGATATATCCAGTTTCTTCTTAGCAGGCTGTTGTTTCTCAAGGCATTATAAATTCAGTCTACAGCCCAGCTAGGCAAAATCCACTCCTGTGATGGTCTTTGGTGTAAAATTCACCCCAGAAGTCCCAGACCTTTTCTTTTCCTTTCCCCACCTGTTGCTTTGTGGAGTGCCTTGCAGAAACTCAGCAGCCCAGTGTGAAGAACTCACACATCATAAGAAATGGAGAAGAAATGGGAAGCAGGAACTCGCCTGTGCTTCCCCTGGGTGCCATAAAGGCAGTGTTTTCAAAAGAAAATTCTTTCTGTGGAACTCTTCCAAGGCCAATTCTCAGTGCCTGCATATTTTGCCCATTTTACATGTAATTGTATAGATGACATTTTGTATGCTGCRTTAAATCCCTTCAGGTTTTGGAAGGGCAATTCTGGCATCATGCTCTGTGTAGCATGAGATGGGAAAGGGTGGGACCAGGGAGGGAGAGGCAGCATTCCATCAGGGGGGTTCCCCCAGTGAGAGGAACTGGCCCAGGCACTGCTGTTAACAGGCAGTCAGGCAAAAAACAGGAGTGAGAATCAAAGATCAAAAATCTGAGCCAAAGTGCAACATCATGAGCCTGCAAGGGGAGCCGAGCTGTGCACAGCCATCATCCTGTGCCTATTCCCATCTAACCAGGGGACAAAAAGGGAATTTCAAAATATTTATTCCATCAGTGGATATGAAACTGAAGAACTTGACAGCAGAGTGTTTCTAAATGCAAAACAATGGGCAAAAGTATCTTTCATATGGCATTGCCAGAATTCCCATTAAATATCAATTAGAYCTATTTTTTATTAATAAGAAATTACCTGCAAGGTAAATGATCATAATAAACAGGATCCGCAAATGATTCTGCTCTGCTTAAAGGTATTTTTAAAATAATTATTCCAGTTAAATTATTTTTTCTTGTCAATGAATATTAATGCCTCTCACTGCTCTTGTGTCAAAAGGCAGGCAGAGAGCTGTGTTTGGGTTTGGGCTTCAGGTATTTAAAGGTGTTTGGGGAAGCCTGACTGCTGTGTGGGCAGCCAGGCAAAAGGCCATCCTGGAATTATAAATGAAGCAGCAAAGCAAAAGCTGCTGTTGTGCATTAGTCTGGGGATTGATATGGGCTGTGAAAACCTCTCCACAATTCCTTGTAGAGGAGGGAATAACCATTAGGTGCTGGTTTCTGTGGGCAGGACATTTTCCTCTGCAGGGCTGTTGTAGTCCAGTCAAGAAGAGGAACTGGATTTCTGTGCTGTTACATTTCCAAGGCGTGGTGAGTAAAGGACATTGCAGGTGGGGAGAAACCTCTGTCCTCTGTGGCTGGCAGATGTACACAACTATCAGCAGCAAGTACCAAAGGATGTTTCTTGGCTGTRTTTGTTGCATTGCTGCCAAAGTTTATTGAACAGTAAGTAGCAGAGTCAGAGAATCCCAGAACAGTTTGGGTGGGAAGGGACCTTGAAGATAATCCAGTTCCATCCTGGCCTTGGACATTTCCAGGGATCCAGGGGCAGCCACAGCTTCTCTGGGCAACCTGTGCCAGGGCCTCCCCACCCTCACAGGGAAGAACTTATCCTAAAGTCTGGTCTAAACCTACTCTCTTTCAGTTTGAACCTCTTCTCCCTTTTCCTGTCACTCGAGCTTGTTGGAGTCCTGGATGCTGAGAATTTTAGACTTTCTGTGCTGACAGACTCTGACTCCTAGGAGAGTGCTGCAGTGGAAAAGGCTCCCAAAATTGATTGATAGCACTGGGATTGTGGGTGTGTAGTTTGATTAGAAGTGTGTAATATCACAGGGTGGAAAACTTAGAGTTTAAGGGTTTCGAATATAGCAATATATATGGGGCRAGATGGAGGTTTTAGGGTGGTGGCTGCTTGTTCTTCTTCACCTTCTTCATGGGTTTGGSTGGATTGTGTAACTGGACAGAAAAATCTGCATTGTGAATTTCGAGTGATCAGTTATTGGGTTAAAAGTGAAAATAACTTAGGTGTCATTTCTTAATTGGATGGTTTAGCCTTAAAAGACCTTGTCTAGAAAGACAGCCATTTTGTAGCTTGTTAGTAGAATGCTGTAGAACTCACAACTYGTAATATAGATAAGAAATAATCAACATCTAAGCCTGAATGTGAAATCACATCTCAAGTGCCTTCAATCCCAGCCTTGACAGAGGYAGAWAARGAAGCCAAGAACCAGCACAAGCTGTTGTAAATCTCTTTCCCCATCTTTCCTGTAAGTTCCTTTCAGGTACTTGAAGGGGMRATYWKSTCWYCYCMARGCTKMWCWWYYCCA
>JACDOX010000093.1:534698-608089 GCA_014549065.1 Cardinalis cardinalis
CYCTGTGTCCCTRCARTACACAGGGCTAGAGGTCAGTTTTGGGAACATCTCTGTTTTCTTAATTTGCAGAAGATGTGCTTGGCTCTATGGGATAATTGTGRCAGTCACTGTGGAAAGGGGCAGGAACCACCCCAAAGCACAGTGTGCCCRTTTAGCATTCAGGCAGCTCTCCTCGTTAGTGCCAGAAGGATTGTACCTGGAGTGCAGCATATTAGAGCCCATTTGCATGGAAACTGAAACCACTGAATTTTTATCAGTGCCTCATTAATCCAAATGTTCTGTAAAACTCACTTTTATTGATTGAGTTTAAGGCATTATGGTTGGGAATTTCACTGAGGCAGGTGAGGTTTTCAGTCAGCAATGGAGGGATGATTTTCAGCAAAGAAAGGCAAAATTAGGAAAGCAAAGAAGTGAAGTTAGAGTGGAAATGGAAAATGTATTTAAATCTGTTAAAGAAATGTATAAAAATGTGTCTAAGATTAAAATCATRTGTTTCTCTCTTCTGTGGGTCTTGACTGGCCATGACAGGCAGCCACCAAATGACTACAGAGCCTTCACTGATCCTGCTTGTGCTTATAGATAGGACTTGAGCCTCTCGTGGTTTTCAAAGATGGTAATGTGAGGTTTCAGTTGTCAGATTTACAATTTTCATGTAAATTTAGTTTGCATATTAAAAAAAAAAGGTTGGTTAGTGTGAGCAGGACAGTGCCAAGCCACAGAACAGCTTTGAACCCTCTCTGTCCCCATGAAGCCAGGCAGTGTTCAGGTCTGCCCTGTCCCAGATTGCTCAGAAATACAGATTTTGTCCCATTTTCCTGCCTCCCACAGCCAYGGGAGCTGCACTCCTTAGAGCTGGGATTGCACTGACCCTCCTATGAGCTCCCAGGCAAATTGGTTTAGTATCCACAGRGAACCAGAACAATTTTTATGGCAAGGGAGTGTAACCTGGCTCAGTTAGAGGATTAATGGAAATGTTACCTGTCCTTTAACATGTCCATGTTGGACTCTGGCCTTAGAACAGGGGGAAAACTGGGTGGGTCYCTGCCTTACAGAACTCATGAGAGGATAATCCATGGGCTTAAGGGTGGCCTGAAAACAAGATATGGAATTCTATTCAGCATCTATCTAAATGGCTTTCTCTGACTGCTTTACATAGATATTGAAAAATTTCATGTTATCCCAGCCCCCAGATTTGTGGTTGAGGGTTTTTTTCCAAGTTGTATTGGAACTCTTTTCAGGTCTTGGTTGAAACTTAGGCTTAGACTATGACAATACAAAGTTGTTTCAATTCCAAGCACATTTCAGTAGGAAGAGAAATAAGAAATGTAGCTAATTGGTGTAATGTTATCTCATCAAATAATTAGGGTAAATGTGCAATCCAATTTCTGCTGTGCCACAGCTTCCTCCTCATGTACAGCAGTGTATTTATGTGTAATGATGTTATTAAGTTGTTGTGCACACCGAGTGGAAATTGAAGAGTGTTCACAACTTAAATGCATCTGCATTTGAAAGTTTAATAGACTGACTGCTTTTAGTTAAAATGCCTAAACATGAGTCATTAAAATATTATAGATTAGCAACTGGCAGTGTAGGTGACAGCACTCAGTTCCCACACCACATTCACYGTGATCCATCATCACTTGGATACAATTCTCTTGACTGCAATTAATCAGAAATCAGCTCCCACCATTCTGGTTAAGTGAACCAAGGTATTTTAGTTTATATTTTCAGGGCCTCATGTCTTCATGCAGCAAATATTGCCACTTTTCCCATCTACCCACTTGGGCAGCCAGGGAGGATGAGGGTGAAACAACTGCCAGGGGCTCTTACTGATATCAGATTATCTGGAAATAAAAATAAAAGATAAATGGGGTATGACGCAAAATATTTAACCTATCTGTGAAACAGCCAAAAATGTTAGAAATCAGTCTTTTTTTCTGAAATAATATCTATTTACCTATTTGTATAAAGCATGTATTTCCATGTTGGTGGAGCCCTTTAAATTATGCAGGGTTTTTTTCTCATTGACTTTTCTCTTTCAGTGTGATAAACAWTTATTTCATGAACCCAATTTTCTCTGAAGTTAGTAGCAAATACTTCTGCACAGAAACATATGAAGAAGCCATTAGTCTAAAGACCTAAAGAGCCATTAGTTAAAGTACRTAGAAGTGCACTAATAAATAGATACCAGATCAATCTTTAGTGTAAACCACAAGAACATTCATAGTGCAGGCTCCATTTCAAAATTAATGAGGTTTTCATTGCTTTGTGAAAAAGCAATTAATGACCTGACTTTGTTCAGTTTTCTATAAACATGAAATGAACTGGCACTGAATGGAGAGGTGTAAAATCAGAACTTTTGTTGGTGAGCTTCAGATTCTCTAAGGATGAAAAATGAGCCAAATATGAAAKAAGGGTCACTCTGAATTTAATGGTAAAATGGTAAAAAGTGCAGATTCACTTTGCATTCAGGGGARCAGAGTTTAACAGCATGGCAGTGTTGGTAAACATGTCATTCCATAGAGCCCTGTTGTAAAGATTATATGACAACCTTTTTCACTTAAATCCAACACAGAAAAACTGGWTTTGTGTGTATGCAGGGAGAAATTATTGGTTTGCAATAACCATCCTATTCAAGTCTATTTGTACAGAACCATTCAAGTCTTTGCCCTTACTTTTGTACACTGTAATGTGCTGGGAGTTTTGCTAAACAGATCTAAACCTCTGGTTTAAACCTCAAATCCAGACTAGGAATTATCAGCAGCCAATCTCTGGGATTCCCATGCTTTGTACTTCCATCCAGTGTGCAGACAGCTGGGCTGATGGATTTCTGGGATGGAAACTGCAAAGTCCTGAGCACAGCAGCTCTGCTTGGCTTGGTTTTATTTTGGGAGGCTTTGTTTTTTCAAAGCACATGCCATGAGTGTTGTAATTAATCCTTAATCCCCCTGATTCTCCATAAAACCAGGACTTGCACATGGGCAGTAAAAGGTATTTATTTGAGCAAGCAGGCAGTTATTTCTTGGAAAAAGGTACTTGTGGACAGATTTAGTGATTCCATCAATAAACACTCAGAGGGAGCGAGCCAGAGGAGCCCTTGACTGACAGTGCTCTCCTTTCTGTCATCCTGATGAGGCTGGGCCAGTGGGGAGTCTGACCAGCAGGTCAAATATGTGTTAGGGGCAAAAATTGACAAAGAATATGCTAGAAAAAGTGATTTTCCAGCTGTGTGCACCGTTTTCAGCACCCTGGGTGGATTGTTATTTGTGTGCAATGGAATAGCTGAGGACAGCAGGGCTGGGAAAACAGGGTCAGGTTCTCTGTGGCGCTAAAACACTGACACTGTGTTGAAGAGGGGGAGTTGCCTTCTTGGTTATTTTATTGCTTTGCTTTGCTTTTGTTTTCTGTTTGGCCATACAAATACCTGGTGCAGTCTGAGCATTTCTGAGTCTGACTGAGCTCTCTGTCTTCCTTCCCCCATTAATAATTTGTGGAATCCCCCTGGAGACTCCATCCASAGCCTGAACACAGCCTCTCCTTACCTGCAGAGGTGATGAACCCATGGCTTAAAATCAGTTTCTAGAGACAGGGTTTCTTTTCATTCATTGCTGTTTGTGTTTTTGGAGCAGGAGAAAGAWGTGATAAATGAGTAACTTCAGTGCATTTC
This sequence comes from Cardinalis cardinalis, assembly GCA_014549065.1. Lineage (NCBI taxonomy): Eukaryota > Metazoa > Chordata > Aves > Passeriformes > Cardinalidae > Cardinalis > Cardinalis cardinalis. The sequence goes on from JACDOX010000093.1 coordinate 538,366, forward strand.
AGGATATGTTTCTTGGGCCATTGCAACTCTTCTCCTGAGACACAGCTTGAGGGATTCTGACTTGATGTCCAGAGAGTATCCAACATATGCCTCTATAGCTGAACATATGGCCCCACTGTGCTGTCCCCTGGGAATGCTGATGCTGCTGGAACATAAAGCAATTTTCTGCAGAAGTGGTTTGCTAAGTCTAAGTTTGCCTTTTCCTGTGCAGCTTCCCAGAGGGGGCTGCCCTGACAGCAGAGTTTCACTCTGAAGGTGGGTGCTGAGAGGGTCTGAAGCACAACTGCACAGCTTCAGCTCAACTCCAGTGCTCTGCTGCTCTCAGAGGCTTCACAGAAACCACCCTGCCTCTGATGGCCTGCACGAGCCACATGGGGAGGGAGGGATCACAGAGCTCTTTGAACACAAAATGCACCACTCCTTAGACAAACAGTGTGAATCTGTCACTTTCATTCATCTCAAATAACATCTTGAAGTATTCCAGAAATCTCTTTCACTATATTGTAAACCTTAGAAGATTTTTACACGTGCCACATGCCAGCCTTTTTTCTTTTTTTTTCCTGACAATTTGCAGATTTCTGTTTTTCTTTTATCCTTGTTTTGGTTCTTTAATGTTCCTAACTCCCTGCATTTTAGGGATGAAGTGGGAGCTTTTATAGAGCTATTATTGAAGAAGCCATTTCTCTAGTGATGTAATGTGACGGTGTTCGTAGGGGTCTTAGGATGAGGGAAGAGACAAGGATCTGACTCCATGTTTCAGAAGGCTTGATTTATTATTTTATGATATGCATTATATTAAAACTAAACTAAAAGAATAGAAAAAAGGATTTCATCAGAAGGCCAGCTAAGAATAGAAAAGGAATGATAACAAAGGTTTGTGTCTCGAACAGAGAGTCTGAGCCAGCTGGGCTGTGATTGGCCATTAATTAGAAACAACCACATGAGACCAATCCCAGATGCACCTGTTGCATTCCACAGCAGCAGAGAACCATTGGTTACATTTTGATCCTGAGGCCTCTCGGCTTCTCGTGAGAAAAAATCCTAAGGAAAGGATTTTTCATAAAATGTGTCTGYGACAATGTTATTTAGTATTATTTGAGATTAGTTATAAATAAAGACTAACAGTAATGTTATTGACAGCAGTCAGTGGACTGAAACAGCCAAAGGAGCTCCTCATTGTWAGATGTGAGGGGTATTTTCTTTACTTCCTGCAGGAGAGTAGCTGGAATCTATTAGTAAGTGGGAACACATGGATTATACTCAGGTAAGATGCACCCTGGGCAACTGTTATCCTGTTTAAAGTAGAAATAGGTTTTCAAATAACCTGTGAAGAGTAAAGGATAGAGGTAGGGATAACTGGGAGAAAAGAAAGATTTTGAGGGAAATACAGTAAAAAAGCCACGTGTGAGAAGGGAGACAGTATGAGGGGCAGTGGGTGTTTAGGTGAGAAAACAGCATTGCACATCACTTACTGTGACATTCTTGCTTGGCTGCAGGGTCTCACAGGTAATTCACCTGCTGCACGAGTGGAAGGTACAGTAATGTGCTCAGCAACTGTGAGCTAATGTCTGCCTTACCCAGAGCACAAGTATTCCATCTAGCTCACTGCCAAAYACCCAAAAGTCAAATATTTCTGCTTCTCATGGTCCACACTGCACAGACCTAGCAGGGAAGTAGCAGAGCTTCAAATGCATAGAAAGAGAAGAATCAGGTTGTTTCCCTACAGCTCCCCCAGGCTCCCCAGCATTGCTTGTCCTGGACTGGAATGTTCTTACTGCCACAGGCTTAACTTTGAGCTTTGGGCATCTCAACAGGCTGCTGGAAGGAGGCTCTCAATGCTCTRCCTGATGGCAGCCCCTGTAATTGGCATTTTACCTGCTTAAGTGCTCTTTGCTGTGACCCAGAGACACATTTGGACAGCCTGGGAATGAGCCCAGGGCAGCTGTTCTTCAATTAAATCACTCCACAGAAGAAAATGAATGAGATTTAGGTACCAAATAATTGGAGTCATGCAATTTAACTTGTATATTCAGTAATAATTTTTTCCTGTGAAAAAGAAAAGAATGTTGTTCTGTACCCATTTTCCCTACCTCTTCTCACCTTATTTGCTGTTGAACAAACTACACCTGAGAAAAAAAAAAATCAAAGTTTGCATTCTTTCATTTAACTGATGAAAAACTGGAATCTGGCCACAGCTATCAAGATTTGAATGTTGTCTTTTATGTGTTGCTATAAATTACAGAGAAACAAAATTAGAAGCCATATGGGACATTCTGCATGGCTCTGAAAAAAATGGAATACTTCTGAAGTAAGACCATGTATTTCCCCACATATTGGCACACACACACGGAAAAAAACACAACCAAAAATACCCCAATATTGACCAATATACATTTTTAAGCATATTTATTCTTTAATATAGCCCTCTAGAACGTGATTGATGTCCCATGTGACTCACAATAATACAAATTATCTTTGTCATGAATTTAGGACSCCAGTTTTAGATAAATGTGGCCAGCTCAGCAAGAGATACAGTGCAGGCAGTTCAGACTGGAAGCTGGAGGTGTGTCACATCCCTCTTTCACTCTCAGCTTTCCTCTGCTTTTCAGAAAAAATTTAAGAAACTGAAAAAACTGAAAAATTCAATTTTTTGAGTTGGGCTTYCATTGCATGATTTTATTTCCCTTTAGACTTGTTGTTTTGACCCAGTTATGGCTTTTTCTGTAACCCTAGGCTACTTTTTGGGTCTTTTCCTCCTAGGTAATACTTTTAATTTTGCCTGCGTGTCATTCACTCCTTGTAAGTAATAGTGGGTTCTGCCAGAGATGATGTTGGCTCCAGTCTGAGCTCCAGCCAGTTCCTGACTTGCTCTGCATTGCTTTTTACTTATAGCAGTGCAAAAGAGGAAATCTTGCAAATATATTTTGAAAGCTTTAAAAGTGCTCTTGGTARCAGCAGAGTCATTGCTAAATGAAAACCTTTCTATTTATTGTATGCAAGTGCAGTCATGTTGTTTGTTGCCTTCATACCCAATGAGCAAGAAATCCATTGTRCTTGTACTTTGAATTTTGCATCTCTGTGAGCAATGTTCTCCCTGGGGGCTTGCAGAAGGAACCTGAGGCATAATCTTGATTTCAGCTGCAATGCAGAAGTGCAGCTGCTCCTGGTGACCACGTGTGTGACCTTCACGTACACATGGGCTTTTACCTGACTTCTGAGGGCTCCTTTTGGAGCTTTTTTTGGCTGCTGGCTACAAAACACAACCTAGAGGGCTTAAGAATATGAAAGAAAAATCACTTTCATTAGAGGAGGGGATACTCCCTTCCCTTCTCAGGAGGTGAGAGAAATGCCTTACTCCCAGAGATGGCTGATATTTGTGTGCCACCCCTTATTGTCACAGCAAGCAAAGAGTGGTCACACAGGATATATTGCAGGCACACCTTCTCATCCTTGTTTTCAGAGTGGCACAGGCAGTTTAGRGGACAGGAAAATCTTTCCTAAATGTGCAAACTGATAATGCACAAGTCTCACCACAGCCTGCAGCAGCTTCAGGCAGGTATTGGTGAAMAAGAACCCAGAGAGGTATTTCTGGACTCCAGCACTAGGGCTGTGCTCCGTGGCTTCTCTGGGGCTTTAGAATCACCACATTTTACAAGTCTGACTCTCTGGCACCTGCTGAGTCAGTTTACCTGGCAGGGCCCTTGGAATGGTGATTTTGTGTGAGCCATGGCTGCAGCTGGAGTGGGAAGCAGTGCCTGGAGTGTGGAAGCAGAAAATCCCAAAGGGAAAGAACCCCCATGTTTCATCCTGCCACAGYTCATCCCTGAGATTTTTGGAGCTGTGGCTCACACCATCTCCAGCACTAAAGGAAGTGCTGAGGGACTTCCTTCCTTCCATCACTGGGGTGTGCTCACCAAGAGGCTCTCAGGGTGTTTGTGCAGCCCCACCAATGCCATGTCACTCTGTCACACTGCCCGGTGACACCTGGATGTGCTCTCCTGCCCTGTGCTCCMCTGCTGAGCCACCATCACCTTCTCCACTCACAGAGGGTAAAACAGGGCAATGCTCCCGTGCTGAGGGGAGGTAATTTAATAACTTCTTAGGGTGGGGGCTGAAAGAGAGCTCTTTTTTTCATGCTTATACACTTCCAATCCTTATTTTTTCTTTTCTTTTTGCCAGTCTTTCTTTTTTTCTCTTTTTAATTACTAATGTCATCACTATTAATTTGTATCTATCAAACCCTGCCAGTGCTCAATACTTGATTYCTTTTCTTACTATTGAACTCTTTAAACCCCAGAGGATGAGATCAGGCAATTCTTTAGGGGACAGCCAGAATCTGTAGTGAATGAAAAACTCATGTATTTCATCTGTCAATGAAGTTAATCAGATGTTGATCCAAAGACTTGTGGGAGTGTGACAAACTGGGACACATGAGGACAAAGACATCAGGGTGGGGCTGGTGTAGGGTGATTCTGCATGGATTAAAAATGCATTTGATATTTGGTGCTCCCTTAAGTTGTGACTGTGCTGCTGCTGTGCACTTAAGCCTGAACAGAGGCATGTGACCCATGGATTTCAGTGAATTGATTTCTGTGACAGAAGTCAAGTACATACATTTTGGAAGGATCCAGAGCTTTATTTAGGATTCTCTTGGAAAAACAAGCAGGCAAGCAAAGTGTTAGTAGTCATCTGCTGCAATATTTCCAGCAAAATTTATTTGGGTGCAGAGAGAGTAAATATTTTGCTCACAATACTCCAGGCTCAGATGTGCAAACACAGCCATCCTGTTGAGTTATGCTTTCAGGGCTGTACACATAAATAATAACAATTCAGCCAAGGTTTCAAAGCTCTTCACAAAGGCAGGGAAGTATTATCTTCATTTAGAGATGGAAAGGGCTTTAGATGAGGTGCCTGAGGTCACAAAATAACTGTATTAGTTTGGAAACCTGAGCTTACTGTCAACCAGAATTGAAATGTAATTGTCTCTGTTCAATTGTAACTTGATTTTCATCTGTAGATTAATGTTCAGATTTAATGGGTAAGAAGGTCAAATCTTTCTAACAGAAACATTTTTAGTTAAATTCACCGTCTTTATTTAAGCCTCATTTTTAATCACTTACAATTTATAGCTCCACTAATTGTGACTAATTACACCACTGTGCTGTTAAGGTAACTTAATTTCTTTGCAGTTTTTGATATTCATGGTTTCCAGCTTTATTGCTGTCASTTGAAGCCCTGCTTGGACAAAAGCAACAGTGTGCTGGGGATCTCAAATATTCCCCATCCCCTGGAAGCCTCTGGGATCTCAGGAATTGTGTCCTAGGACAGAGTGACTCTGTGCTTTATAATGACATGATGTATTTAAAAATGCTGCATCAAGTGTCATTTTTTAATTGTCACCTTTTGATCTCTCAGCATCTCTTGCTTCCTTGGAGCCCCATGAACCCACTCTGAGCAGCTGCAAACACAACACTGACTCCAAAGCCCACGTGGGGCTGGAARGGGATAATTTCATCTGATTGCATTAATATTTTATTGGGAGCAGAGTGACAAAGTGGAGACTGATTGCAAACAGCAGACAATCACTAACTGGAGAGAATCCTGGCACTCCAYGGGCACTTCAGATGCTTTAAGGAGCTGTTCCAAATCTGCAGGAAAATGGTTGAAACATTTTAATTCTGTAATTTAAATTGCATCACTCACTTAACCAGCTATTTTGATTGTGATTATGAAAACACTGTGATATGCTTAGAAAAACCTTAGAAGAGCTGTAGCAGTGTGTATTACTAATAGACTTRTATGTTTTCCTTATCATTTTCTCTACCAGTAATTTATTTTAAACCAATGAAAATATAACTATTTTGTTTCAATTGCAGAGCATTTTTAGCTTGACTCAATCAGATTCTTTTCCCAGAGGCACACGAGGTAAGAGATTATTAATGACTTTTTCTTTATTATCCATCCCTCTGAAATGGKTACTTTAATTATGGCATCTTGATTTAATATATGTAAAAGGATTTTGTAACAGAAACCTTCACTATTTATAGAATGACTTTCACTGTTTCCTGAGATGCTGCAGTCARGTCTTATTAGCAAAGTACAGCCTAATCCTCCAAGCATCTATCCCCAGCTGTTCCCAGATTTAGCAGCTCAAAAATGCTGAATAATGAGGATGCTGCAAATGCTCACAGAATTTTGGAGGGATTGCTTTGGATCAGGGTGATGCTTGTGGAAGTCTCAAGTGAATTGCTGCTTTTAGTGACTCAGAATGATGCAGAGTTGAGAAGCATGGCTTGGAGCAGAGGGACAARCCTCTGTGCTGTGGGGATTTGGTTCAATGTGGAAGTAAAACCAACAGCTGAACCCAAAACCCCCAGTCCAAGGGGACAGGTGGAGAGTCAGCAATGCCAGCTGGAGTTTGGAAGGCAGGGTTTTCCAGGTGGAGTTTGGAAGGCAGATAGTTGTGTTCCAGCTCTCCCAGACCCCACAGAGGCGACAGGGGCTCTGCCAGGAGTGTGGGTGACATCCCCCAAGCTCCAGCACTGCTTCAGCCCCCGGCTCATGCAGATCCCTGCCCTCTTCTGTCTTTCCCTGGAGATCAAAGAATGCCTCAAGGTTCAGCCAGAAGTGTGAGAAGATATTTGCAGTCCTCCAAATAAATCACTTTGACTTCCATAAGTAAATCCTTCAGAAATTTGCTGCTCTTGCCTGAATCTGCCATAGTTTAAAAATTCTTCTTGTGGTGAACTTGCGCTTTCTGTGGTTTACAGGCTCTGTGAGAGGGAAATGTCTCCTGTTCCCCAGAGTGGAAGGGAGARCTCCAAACACAGGTAGAATAGGTATTTTCACTTTTTTATTCTTGCAAAGGAAAGCCTCCTAACTTTGTGCTTCCCTCAGCAGGGTTGCTGATAACTTTTAGCATACCATGTTGGTGAAATTCTCCCTCAGTGTCTCTATCCTCTGTTGCCTAAACCAGCAAGTTTTTACTTTGTTGTTTATTCCCCCTTAAAGAATTTTCACGTTTGTTGGAGTGTTTGCTATGTTCTCTGTATCAAATCATGAAAGAATTTCCTAGCAGGCCAGATCTCTAACTGATTGAATTCTTGGACATTTAAAAAGAAATCCTGCCTGCACTTACATGAAGAATAAATATGGTTGAAAATAAGTAATAACTTTACTCAAAATATGAAAAATATATTATAATGCAAAAGTTAGAGATTTTCCTTGCAATACAGGGATGGATGATCAAAACTCTAGCAGGAAGGGAAAACGACCACACTTATCAAAAGATAGAAAGGGATGAGGAAGAGTAAAAATGCTTTAAATCAGATTTCAAATTGGATTCATTCACTGGTGGGTCAAGAACCTAATCAGCTGCAGTATAAATGCTTTACTGTCATACTGATATGAATATATCCCACCAAAATCTGAAATTTGTTACCTACTATGTGTTTTTCTGTGTGTAGAAACAAGTTCTGTCTGTTGCAAAGTTGAGCAGTACTGAACCTAAATTTATGTATTTCCCCCCAGGAAATATCCAATCATCTTAATCATGTGCTTGAATTATGCATATGAGACTGTGGAGTCTGGAGATTATTGCTCAGGGACTGGCATCAGTGTGAGTGTGTTATTAGGATGGATAAATTCCATCCAGCAGTGCAATTGTGGCATCCCAGTTTGCCAGGTTCTGCCTTAGCTCCRAAGGCTGGGCCAGGGCTTAGGGAGGCTGCAGTTACAAAGTCTCCCCTCATTCCTGAAGTCTGTTTTATAACAGATCTGAGCAGTATGTCAGTGCAAAGCCTGAGATTGTTCCTTGTTCCTTCACAAGCTGCCCTCATCTCTTTTGTATGTGAGTGTTTATTTGTATACAGCAGGAGACAAACCATTGCAGCCCCCCACAGGGACAGACATGGAATATTCCCATGGATGATGATGTATTTCACAAGTATTCCTTGCAATTGCAAAAGCTCTGGGGGAAAAAACATGAAGCAGCTTGTAAATTATTCTATCTACTAATAGTTTATCACCTGCACAGGATCAGCTTGCTGACTTTCCATTCCTTTTTGGGTTGTACTTAACCTYTGGGGTTTAGTTTTGTGGCTTTTTACTTGTTTAAGTTTTCCTCCTTCTGCCTCATAGATAAAAAAACTTCTGGCAGTTTTGTGTTGAAGTCATGTGAGTTTTGCATGTTGGAAAAAACACAAACAAAGAGCACACAAAAATCATTTGGGGTGAAATTGGATGGGACTCCTTGCTCTCCTCCCTGGGTGAGCTCTTAGCTCTTGGTTGCTCTCAAAAGCAGTGTCTAATCAAGCTCTGAGCTGAGGAACCTGCACAGGAGACCACAGGGAATTGTTTTCATGGAAACTCAGTTTCATATCCTGTCAGTTTTGTATATTATTTTAATAGAGCAGGATTTATTCTGTAGTCACAAACTTCACATTATATTTGCAATTGTAATATTATTTGAAAGTGGTGCTGGAAAAACTCCTCATTTGGGAAGTTAATGGGAATTGTTCCAGCCAGTTGTACTGATACAAAAATATGTTTGCACCAGGAATCTGGGAATACATGAGCACAAATGCTCTGAGATGAGAATTCTCACTGAGCCCCATGGTCAGGAGCTTGGTCACAAGAGATGTGACACTTCTTGTGTGCTTCATCTTTGTTTCCAGTGAGTCTCTGATCAGGAAATAGAGTTCATAATATATAATTTATGTGATTGTTTATACTGTGAGGCAGCASTAGCAGTGCATCATTTGCAAGTGATAGATAGAAACATCTTTGCATGAATTAGTGGTCAAATAAGTATTTGTTCAAATCAGCTCATGTAGAATTAATAAAGAAAAACCCAGAGGCCAAATGAATCCATTTAACACCCTACTGCAAGCAGCTCCCCCATCTTTGTATTTATGATTTCATTGCTGTGTTGTTGGTATCCTATCACATGAAAAGCCACAATACTTTTTGTGGAATCCATGGTCTTATTTCTAGGAAAATAATCTCCACTGCAAGGCTCACAGATGTCTGGAGCTATTTGACTCCATTTTTCTTGGCAGAAGGCATCCCTGGTTTTTTGTTCAGGAGGAGGAAGGAACAGGCAATGCTGGGAATGCAACTTGCTTCCAATGCTGCCTCTTTTCCTGCAGGATTGACAAAAATGGTTAGTTATAGCATGAGTGCATTATAGCATCCTGTACTGCTCTAGCTTGTTTATTAAGTCCCACCTCATTAGATAACATGGAAACATTTCATCCTGGTGGAGATGTTCCCATGTAATGCTGTGCAAGGTGCCAGAACCTTGTTCTGCWGTGCTCAGGGGTGTTGGGGCATGGAGATGACTGATGTGAGCCCTGTGCATCCATCCCTCTCCCCCTTTCCTCCTGCCAGGCAGCTCTGTGGCTCCAGGAGGTGCCCAGGCGTCCCTCCCAGTGCCCAGGCAGTGCTGGGTGACCTCACCCGCAGCCCCACGGGAGCAGGGGGTGCCTGGGGACGTGTGTGGGGCTCCCTGGGCTCTGCTGGGCACAAGCAGAGACAAGAGGAGGGACTCTGGACTGTCACCCCAAGTGGCTTGTGGAGAGGCACGAGTTACTGCAGAAGTCACCAGCAGCAAAGCCCTGGGGAAGGACGTGGGGGAGGCGGTGCTGCTGGTGAGGCTCTGATGGGCTGCTGAGCTAATCAGCCCTTCAGCTGCTGCAAAGGTCATGTCACAGAGCTGACACAAACCTCCTCCTCCTCCTCCTCCAAAGTTCTCTTACAAGAATGCTGTCAGACCCCAATTCAACTCTGTATTTTTTACCACTTGCACAAGCAGCAGATATTCTCCCAGCACATCCCACAGAACTTTCCCCCACTCCTGTACAGAATGCAGGGTCTTCCTTGTGTGTCAGAGTTGACACTGTTCATGAGGACATGACCCCATGTGCTGTAGGAGGGTTCCCGCAGGTCAAGCACCCCAAAGGGCTCAGTTCTGGTGTCTCTCACAGCCCCTGGAGCTGGACAGGCCCACTGGAACCAGCTGTGGGCACTGGGCTCTCCTCAGAGCACCCTGCAGCCCCTGCCCAGCACTGGCACCCTCTGCAGTCCTGTGGGGACCCTCAGCCAGCACTGACCCTTCTCCCCACCCTGACTCCCCAGTGTGGCTCCCCCTGCTCCAGCCTGGCCAGCCAGGTGTGGCTGTCAGGATCAATCCTTCTCCTCATGCCCCCAAGGCCTGAACCTGCTCTGCAGGGAGCCCAGGGCTGGGGGCAGCAGCTCCCTGAGGACCTGAGAGATGTTTTTCCTTCTCCTCAGCTCTCTCTGTGAGTACAGGCAATGCAACTGTGCTTAACCTCTCCCAGCCACAGGCTACATGTCTCTGGGATTTTCCAGGGCTAATACTGCTCCAGAAATCATTTTATATGAGATAATAATCTCTGAGATAAGAGATGTTAATAACATATTCTGTGAAACTGATGTTCCATTTCCACTCTGTTTTCAGCAGAAACCAAATACATCCCATTAAACCCAATGAGAACTGTAGCCAGCTGCCTTGACAGGGCACGTTAGAAATACAGCTTATTTTTCCCCTCCTCAAATACACAGAAGGTTTATTGATAATATTTTCTGTTAGCCTAAAGCATCTTTTTTAGAAACAAGTGTCTCTCTTGTGGCTCTTTATCGGTGTCACTTCAAGCTGAAATGTTTGCAGAGCAGACCAGGAGTGCTTTCTAACCCACTTTGTGTAGATTTAAATGTATATATTATGCAGGGCAATGGGGGATCAGACTCAGTGGAGTATCTTCAGGAATAATTGAAAGCAGGACTTGTTCCCGGTACTTTGTAAATAGTAGCAATGACTCTTCATGTTTCACACACTATTTGAGCTTTTAAAATTCTGCTGTGCCATTCTGTGGCCAGGAGTAAGGAGTGAAGTCCTTTCAGATCTCTTGTGATTTAGCAGGCAGCTTTAAGGGGTAAATCTGAGATAAAGAGGAAGAATTAACTTTTTCAGAAGTCACTGTCAGCCAGGGGAATTTAAATCTCACTTTTAATCTTTCAGATTGACCATGAACCTTGCATTCATTCTATRTTGTATAAAATTATGTGTTGCAATATTTAAGTAGGTAGAACTGCACTGTGGACAAAATGAAGTGTGGAAAGTGTTTTGGAGGAGATAGAARCAAGTAAATGTGAAGTATATGAAAAATCTAATCAATAAGATAACAATTTCAAAATAAAAACATTAGCTGCTAGAGAGTCCAATAAATCACATCAGTTGTGTGGAGCAGCACCATTGGATTAAATTACAGAGCTGTGAGAAGCAGAACACATCAAACACAAATAATCTCTCCCTCTCGTTTCTTTTGGTTTATAGCTGAAGGTGGAGGAATTGCTTTCCCCAGCAAGACAGAAAAAAGGAGGAAAGCAGCACGTGTAGCAATCACAGCACAGCCTGAGCCATGTCACAGGTTTACAAAATGTCACACTCTGCCATGGCAAATGAGCCACTGTCACACCCTTAAACAGCTCTTTTGAGCTATCCTAATGCACAAATTATGGTTGTTGTCACATCTTATTACTGTTATCTTGTGGAAGGATGAAATGTTTTACTCTCTGATAGCAAATTCCTAATAATTTACCTGCCTCAGACACAAAGAAATTAGGTAGAATGCCAATTCTTTCTGGAGTTGTTTAATATTCCCTCAGTGGTATTTAATACACTTTGCTGCAGGAATGCATTTTGAAAATTCAATGTATATAATTTCAGGACAAACTATATGGGTTTGGTCTGATCTAAAGCTCCCATGGCACAAGAGGAACCTGCTGGAGGGGACAGACAGTGCCAAYACAGATAACAGGATGGCTGGGATACTTTCAGTGAGGTGAGGGAGGCCTGTGCTGAGAGGAAGGTGTGATATTGGACATTGTCCTGCTCAGCCAGTGGTAAAGGTGTCATGGCAAAAATGGTGACAGCAACAGTGTCCCTCCCTAGAGGGTGGGTCATGTGCCATGCCACCAAAATAAGTTTTTGCAGCATTTTAAAACAAACCAAACACTATTCCCTTGCTTGTTTCAATCCTTCAGTCTGTCAAACAAACAGGAAAGATGAAATACAGAAATCCATAAGGTGGAGCTCAGTCAGCAGGGTGGCAGTTTCTGCATGGCTTGAAGGCAGGATGGGGATGCCCACACCTCAAGGAGTCTGTCTAGGGTTATCCAAGCAGAAAGGCTTKGCAGGGAGCTGCTTGGCCATGTTTTCCACATATTTGGGGGAATGTGCTCCTCCCCTGGCATGTTTGCTTGGACCCCTCCAGAGGCAGGGCACAGCTGAGTGTGCCRGGGGATGCAGGGGGCTTCTCATCTCCAGGGGAAAAGTCCATTCCAGGGTAGAGAGTGGAAAAAAAACTACTGGAGTGCTGGGAACAGTGCACAAAATCAGTCAGTGAGGAGTTTTGTCTGGGCAACTTTCTAAAGAGTTTCAGAATATAAATCACACTGTCCAAAATTAATAGACTCCTCAACCACTGCAGTTTATTAACGTTCCTGGCGAGTCTGCAGAAGCTGAAGTAAATTGGTGAATTCCATCGTGCTTCTTAAGTGGAGAGAACACTTCTTAAGCAGTTTTATTGTCCTTTTAGTATCTGACCCTGAGACTATTAGGGATGCAAWATGATTTATAATGATGTGCTAAACTGAGGTAATTTCAGTCCTTTYATTAAGCCCTTTGTGGATGAAATGGAGACTTGCTGGGGCTGTGTTTTCTTTGAACACACTCCCTGTGCCTGTGCAGAACATGTGTGCAGCTCCTCAAGAAGGGAGGATGCAAACCATATGGTAGAGCCTGGGGTGCCAAAGTGCAGTTCTGACCTCTTAGTGATAATTCAGATGTGTTACAACAGTGTCTCCCAAAACACTGAGAAACTCTTCTGCAGTTTTAATGTATGTTACTTCTCACAGTGAAATSATCTGTCAGTAACTGTAGTGATTAAGTTACTGTTCCTAAAGAACAGCAGTCCCACTTTATTCCCTCTCCATATTTTCCTTCCTGTGACTCCCAAAGATCATTTCCTTTGAGATGATGTTTGGTTAAGCTTATGTGATTTTATTTCTGGATATTTTTCTCTGTAATTACCTGTAGGACAGTCACTTTTGACAGATTTATACACAAAGAAATGCTAATATCTAAATGTGGTTTCTCTTTGAAGTTCAGTTGAAGCTTTTCAGTTTTATTTTTCTCAGTGTGCCAAGAAGGCATGTTTAGGAAAATGCAGTTCTGTGGTTCTGCAGGATCTATTATCTGTATCATTCATTACCTGAATTGCAGATTTTTTGGGGAAAAGACATATTTTGAGTCTTGGGTCACGATCTGTGAGGTGCTGGGGTACAGAGAGCAGAGCAGATGCAGTAACAGGCACTGAACTGCAAACAGGACGTGGAGAAATGCTCAGGTCAAACATTTATTGATGCMCTTTAACATAAGAACTTGGTAATGCTCAACATTGAGGGCATCTCTGGCAAACAGCTACTCTGAATTGACACAGAACCTTCCAGAATACTGAATTCTCAAATGCAGTGTTAGTACTGCTTCCCCTGCTTTTCTTTCCTTACACTCAYTTGAGTACTGCTTTTGGTTTTCTCCTCAGTTTTGAAATCTGATTTTCTTCCCAGGCCAGTGTAATACAGGCTGTCACTGAGATAATTAACAAAGCATGAGGAAGAATGTACAGATTTTTTCAGTTACCTTTGCAGCTGTGAAAAGGCAATTCTCTTCCACTGCTTTTCCCAGTATCATAAATCAGTTATAATTGTGCATAAAATCAAAGGACCTCAGGATCAACACCTTAGAAACCAAAGAAATCTAAAAATTGCTCAACCTGGGATGGAAAGCTCTAAAAAGGAGTAAAAAAACAGTGCTACATATTCATGAGGTTTTACAGAAATGAATATCAGAGTGATGAAAAGTGTATCTGAGTGCAAAATGCCCATGTTCATTAATCTCTTTTCAAAAATTCACAGGGCAGCCCAGCAGCTTATCAGCTTTTTGGGAGCACAGTTCAAGGGAGATGTTCTGTCTCTGAGCTGTCCATGGTGCTTTYCAGTGACTGTGAACAGATGCTGCACAGGTAGGACTCATCAGACAAACATATTTAGAGCTCTGTCAAGTCCATGATAACTAATCAAAATTGATAAGGTTTGGGTTTTCTTCCTTTTCTCTATTTCTCTCTGGGGGATGCATRTTCTATTTTATTTCTTGTTTTAAARCTGTTATCACTATGAAGAGTTTGACTTCACCATAGAGTTTTGGATGATATGGGAGGTAGTTCCAGAAATGGAGGGTTGTCTGCATTTAAGGAGAAAAAAAAAGCAATTCCCMGCAATCTGTTGAAATTTATTAGAGTTTTTGTTATAACAAGGCCATCAGCTGCTGCTCTGGGTGCCATGGAAACAGGCATTGCTGCAAACACTGGAGGCTGCTTTCAATCCATTCTTATTTCAGAAAAAATAAAAGAAAGAAAATGGGGTTTTGTGGGCTGAGCCATTTATGGGACTCTACCTGTGCCTTTAGCAGTGCCCATGACCACTGCCCTGGCAGAGGGACCAAGGGACTGACAGACACCTCTGACTGCTTTCAGCCACATGCAACAAAACTGGAGCAGCTCTCCACTGACCTCATCATAAGTAAATGGGGAAATAGTCCAGCCACAGTGGAAGGGGAGGGGATTTCTTTTCTAATTCTAATTTGGACCATGATGCAGCTTGACCTGCAGGCTGGGCTTCCTGGAGCTAATCTGGGCCCAAACCAGTCAATTCCTAACTCTCCTATCTGCCATAGGAGAGAAGGAAGGGGCAGGAGAGCACTGACATCATCATGAACTCGTGCATTTGTTTCTGTACTCAGATATCTCRAATTTTAGATCATTTTACATGTTTCAGTGCAATATATTCCCTCTCCATATTCTTAGTAAAAATTGTAACAAGTAATTTTTCACTCTAAAAATAATCTGTGGGAATCAGCATAATGGTTTTCCCATTAGAAGCCCAGTCAATGTCTTGTGCAGCAGCAGGATTCAGAGAGCAGCTGTTGGGATTGTTGTCATAGAGATCCCAGGATTGCTGCACTAAATGTATAAGAGTCCATGCAACAATTTATGTGCTGAGTTTTATAGCTCTAATATATCAGCTGGAGATTTCCATCTGAAGTTTCCTCAGCTTTCCTGTTGGGTGGGAGGTGGGGTTTCCCTCAAAACTCAGAGAATGAAATCAGAGAGAATCAGAATGTAAGATTTTTGTAAGACCTTATATGTTAACAGTCATCTTAAAATATTGTGGAKTTGATAATGGTCACATATTTTTATAAGATTCATGAATAATCCAGATTTATCTCTGAACTGCATACATATTTTTTGTTCTTCTTATTATTCAGTAATACAGTAATTTATTATGCTTAAGCTGATGTTTTTCCAATTTCTTTAYATTTGACTCACTGTTTCTGTGCTTATGTGAAGATGAAGCCAACACATCCTTGCACTCCATGCTTTATCCATTTATTTCTATTTTCCTCAATTTTCAAGGTATACTGGAAAATAATACAAATAAATCACTGCATAGAGCTGTATTACAAACCTTGAAGAAAACCTAAATAACTCTGGCAGGTCGTAGAAAAAATATTTTTAAAGCTATTAACTGTCTGTCAAGTTACCCACCACAGAGCCTTCAGCTGATTAGCTGCTTTCTGGCCCAGTGGAAATCAATTGCACAGAAAACCCTGAGAGCAAATCATTGGATGTAACATGGAAAATCTGATCTTTTTTAGGATATGGAGAAAGCTTCTGGAGAACAATAGCATTTATTTACTGATAACTGCCAGGGTTAGCTGTTTAATTGTGTGTTGCCCTGCCAAGCCTCAATGTTTGTAAGGATAAAGGTGTGGGTGAACTGTGCTCCAAGTGGGAGCCTGGCTCTGCTCAGGGTTTCTATCAAACAGATGCTGCCTCATCCAAACAATCACAGAAGCAACATGCCAGGCTTGGCATAAAGATGTGCTTAGTGAAATACCCCTGGGGTGAAGGAAAAGCTGTGATCACTTTTGTCTGTCTGTCTGCAAACACTAAAGAGGGATAAAAGAACCTCCTGGGGTCTGAGGATCTGCTGACTGTCATCTCCAGCTGGGCAGGAATTGGGCTTTTATTCTGAGTYCCATCAACTATCACTTAGCACAGAGGGACRGACAGACAGGGACAGGCTCTCATCAGCCTTAGCTGGGAGGTARCAGAGTCCACCACAAGATTTTTTTGTCCCAGGACAGGAACCCTGAAACTGCTGTCACACCAAAGCCTGTCCCTGCCCCTTGGAGGGTGCAGAGCTGTAGTGGGAGCTGAGGCTGGGGCCCAGTATCCCTGGGCTATCCCTGGGCTTTCACCACCCAGTGGATCMCTGGACAAAAACAATAAATCACAAGCTCTTGCAGCTGGCAGAGCTCTCTGCTGCCTGACACAACCTGTTTGTATCCATTTTAAATGCAGGATTGCACGTGGCAGTTCAGGCAATAGATGAGGAGAGGCTCAGAAAGCCAAGGACTCTGATTTCTTGTAAACCATTACCAGTCAGTGGGCTTGATGCTGCATATTTGGGGTGGGAAGGAGCATGGACAGGGGACAGAGCACCTGTGGAAAGAAACTGGGGATCACTTTGCTCTGATCTCTTGGACAACACCTGGATATCATTACTACACATCCCTTCAGAAAGGGCAACCCCTTCACTTGAATTTCATCTACCAGATTGTGTGAATATGACATTTAAAAACTCTGGGTTTAGAAGGTGTATTTCCTTCAAGGGGGTCAAAGGAAATATTTCCTTTGCTCTTTCTTGTCTCTCTCTTTTCACTGCCAGGGACTGGGGTCATGGTAATGGGATGGCCAGGAGGAGGAGCCCAGAGTCCATCTTTTGATCCTATAGCAGCTGAGATGGAAGAGCTTGGGTTGTGTTCCCCATTCCTACAGCTCTTCTGGGCTAACACAAAATGCATAACTAAGCTCTGTCAATTATTTGAAAAGTAAAATAGCAATTAGAGGGGAGAAAAAAGAAGGATGAGAAGCCTTTGGCATGTTATCACTCYTCCTGCCAGGAGACAATTAAGCAAAGTGAGCAGCAGCTGTGAGGAGCCACCAGCCATCCTTCAGCATGGGATCATTGTCACTCACAGCAGATGCCATCCCCTTCCTCAGCTGGGATCTTCCATTTATTTCAATTACTGGAGCTGAGGAAATATTTGCTTGTTCCTTTGGTTTTACATCTCTCCTGTACCTGAAGTTTCTGGTACTTGTCTCATCATTAATATTTCTTCCCACAATGCGTCTTCTCCATCAGCAAAGGTCATTCCCTATCAGCCCACACACCTAGAGAGGCATCATCCGTCTTTCCAGGACAGTGTGAGGTACTCAGCCATACCTGTCTGTCTGACTCCTGTTTGTCTTGCCATCTGTCTTGTTCCCATGTGTAACATCTAATTAACACCCGTGGTAATTAATTATGCTGTGGTGTCTTTTGTATTACCTATTATTGGTGTCAGCGGGAATAAATCAGCACATTGAACACAAAGGGAATTGTGGTATTCAGTGATGGAGAACATAAAAAACGCACTTACAGATTTTAAATATTCATAAAATAGAAGTCAAGGACCATAATTTTTCATAGAAGATTTTGTATAGTGAATAAAACTACATTTTCCTACTTCTTTGTAGAGTACTAACAGGGCATTGTGTAGCTGAGGTTCCTGCACACACAGAAGACAGTTCAGTGATCAATTTGTGGCAACTGCTTTGGAGAAATAGTTRATCTGTATTGTTTTTAAGTTTAAATATTTGCAGGTTTGTCAGTGGTGTTTGGCATTTTGAAACTGTCAATTTGAAATGYATTGGTCCATAAAGATTGCAGACTAAAGGCTGAAGGCAATTATTCTCTATGGATAATCTCTGAGCAAAACATTTGGCCATCAATGTCACAGAACATGGTTTCTGCCACAAACTCCTTGGATGATCACGAATGGGAGTATTTCTGGTTTAAAAATCAGATTGATTTCTGCTTTTTTTGCAAAATMATTCATTTTGGTGATGAAACAGACATTTGCCTTTAGGTCCCCCAAACATGTAGGGGAGCAATGCCCCAGTGGCACCAAACCCCATGCCCTGTGTATGTAACAAGCAGTATTGATACCAGCTGCCAGGAGATCTGCCTCAGAGCCAGAGAGAAACACAGCCAGTGGCTGCAGGAGGAATTCCCATCCCCAGCTGTTTCCCTGTGCCTGGTATCACCCACAGACACACTGTTTAGTTATTCCACACACATTTGAGCCAGAGGCAATAAGCTCTTTACCCTCTCAGATCTAAGAGATAACACAGGAAGAGTTGCCTAAACCCTGTTATTTTGTCTAGGATGCTTTAACAGAACTCCAGGAACACCTTGCCCTTCACTGCTCTTAAGCTTTCCAGGAGAATACCAGAGAATAATTCCCAATTTTCAGTCTTCCAGAAGCTGAAGATATTTTACTGATGTCATTCCTATACTGCTTACATTTTCATGCAGGATCAGGTTTTCCATTGTTGAGRCATATTTCTTTTCAGCTTAGGTCATTTTTTTACAGAAAAAAAAAAAAGACTTTCTCGTGCTGGGAGCTGTTCTATGAAAGAAAAATTACCTTTTTCACCATCAAGTTTTCCAATTCCTTTGAAAAGATGAATTAAATCTGAATCTGTCTCAATTACTTGGGGATTGTATTTCATTGTAACTAATCACATTTCATTATTTTTGTAAATTAAGCATAGGGACTGGCACTGTGGCTTCAGAGCTCACTGACAGTTCTACTTGCAGCCCTGGCTTTCTGAAGCTGAGAGAAAAAGTGAAATGATTTTTTATTTGCTGCCCTGTGTTGCTTTGAATGCAAAATCTTGCATTCATTCAATCTGCACCCACCTGATTAGYCAAAAATTATAAAAAGTAAGAGAAGTAGTGGGGGAAATTTTCCCAAAATTGCTGTTTGCTTTCTGTCCTGATGGAGTTCAGTGTTATTTTAATGTTGCAAAAAAATAATGGTTGGGATATGATAAATGAGGTGCCTGTTTCAATGAGCTTACACACCCAGAAACAGATGCTGTCCATGCATTTCTTAAATGTGATTTCAAAGAATTGTATTGCTCTTCCTCAGAGTTTACAATTAAGTAACTGCAGGAAAAGTAGATAAATCAAAAAGGCAGTGATTGGGACATAGCATAACATTTACTTTTTACATTTCATGCCTGACTGTTATGTTTTTATTCCATCTTCTTTTGTCATATTTGAATGTTTAAGGTAATTTTAATCCTGGCTGCAGCTTTCTGATRATTCCCCTCTAGTTCATTTTTATCCCCACCTTTTCCAAAGCCCATTGAAACCTCTTGCTGCAGCCTTTGCCTCACATCTTTCCAAACTTTCTTGGCTGGTGTGTTGACTCCCAGAGAAAGGAAAAATTCAATTGTTATATATACTGGTGAGTTACTTGTCTCAGAATTACTTCAATAACTAGCAGTGATTTATTTATTTTTAGAAGAAAAATGATCTCCTCTTTTGTTTCAGTCATATGAAAACAAAAGGAAAGATAAAATAGAAAGAGAAGGCAGTACTTCTTTTTGCTGATGATGCATTTGATGGATGTCTCTCTGAGGACCTGATTGAACTCAGTGTTATACCCCCCAATGAAGATAAATCATTGGTGAAGGGTTTGTGGAGTACATGCCCAAAATCAATTATGCTCACATGGAGATCTATTAATCTATTTCTTCCTGTTCAGTCTACCCAGCCTGCTTTGAATGGCTTTTTATCATTCCAAACACAGGTTACCTTTTTTAAGTGGTGGTACAGTTCTGGGGGTTTGCATTAAAATCAGAGTTGAGCCTCATATGTGAGGAGCACTTTCACCCCTTCCCTGTGCTCAGCCCAATTACCTTAACCCARTTTGAACCATTTCTCCCAACAAAATCTCTGAGTCAAAGGCAAACAGACCCTTTCTGCAGAGGCTTGGTGGGTTTGTCACCTTTCCTTGTTGGTAACACAGTAGCCTGGCAAAGATTCATGTATGAAAAAAACAGTCATGCATATATGTCAGGATGGACAGTTGGAAACAATGCAATGAAAAAGAGATAGCCAGGAGATTGTCTCTGCTGCATGGCATTTCAGGGAAATCCAGTGGGGTTCAGAGCCAGAATGTGTCAGATGCTCCTTCCATTCCCAGGGAAAGACAATCTGATCACAGTCCATGTCTCTCATCAAGGAAGATGAAGAGGGCACAGCAAGCACTGAAGGGAAGCTAAATAACAGCTGGGAGTTTAAAATTTTAAAATTTTGTCAGGTTTTAAATTGCGAGTCACCTTCTCAACCAGAATCATGGTAAGCACTAACTCCAATCTACTGCTTTCCATCTAATATTTCATCATATTAACAGTGTAAAAGGCTGATCAGGCAGGCAAGCAAAGCATTCTGAATAAATCCCAAATCCTAGCCCAGATAATTTTCATTCTGTCAGTGAATGCCTGGCATTAGAATGACCCACTAGTTCTGTCTCCAGACTGAAATATTGGCAGCTAACATAAAGWAATCCTGTCAGTGAATTCCAGCATGGGATGGAAGCACTGCTTGGACTTGATGATCCTAAGGGTCTTTTTCAGCCTAAATTATTCTAAATGAATCCGTGAAACGAGTGGTGTCCATGCACTGCTTTTATGAGGCCAAAAGCATTGCCATCATTTGGTGTAGGGAACAGCAGCACTCTGATGGCACAAAAATGAGTGTCTTGGGTGATTTTTGTGGCTGTACTTKTAAGTTCAAGGAGCTGTGCACTAAAGCCCCTAAATCCCACATGAACATATTGCCTGAGAGAATCCCCTGAAAGACAGGAGGCACTCAGGCATCTTTGCACTTAAGATTCCATGTTTTGCTCCAGGGCTGGATTTCCAACTTGTAGCTGGCAGAACAGCTCTTCAGGGACAGAATTGTCTCTCTTTAGAAACAGTGTCTGTTGTCTATGTTAAGCAGCCCCAAGGAAGGAGAAAGATCACCTTAATTTTAAAAGGTGGTGCTTTACAGCTCTGCAGGTGGGCTTTGACTCAGACATGCTCACAGACCTCTGTCTGAGACTTTGGGGTTGTCCAATAAAGTGTTTGAAATGCTATTTTTTCTTTCAGCAGCTCTCTAGAGAATATCAGGGAGAGCTAAGAGGAAGCAGCATGGAGAGTGCATCCAGCCCTGTGGCACTCCAGAGCTGTGGCCCTTGGGAATTCTGCTGACAGGTACCGTGTAGTTGCATTTGTAAAATGAGGGACCCTCGCAGATCCCTCTTCTCTGCAGAAGTGAATTAACATCCTGTCATAGACCCTTACCAATTATCTCAGCCCTGGGCTTGAGTGCAGAGGTCCTGTCAATAAAGTCTGATAAACAAATGCAATACTTGGAGTGTTTAAAAACACTACATCAGTTTCATGGCTGTGAATTTCATTGACTTTCTAAGCAGAATTGGAGTTTTGCTGGTAATTCATTCAAAGCAAGTAGCCAGTGTATAAATCCTTAGTTCTGTGGTAAAGCTCATGCATGCAAAATTAAACTGGATGAAATCAAGAAGCCTCTGGGTGTTTTGGGTGAATTTACAGCTTTTATACTCAGCCTTTMTTCTGATGGAATTAAGAAATGTTTGGGATTGTTGCAGCTGCAGTCAACTCCTGTAATAAATTGATTAGCAGTATATTGACAAAAATTGGTCTCCGTTAACAAGAAACAACACAGTGATTGATAGGTTACAAAAGTTATACAAAGTGTGCAGACATGTTTGGAGAAGTGACACATCTCACACASTCAATAATGATGGAAATTGGAGCAGAATTCTCCAGCTCAGCCTTGATTACCTTGCAGAAACTGATCCTAGGCTTTTAGGTAAGGAATAGCTTATTTTCAGTCTGTTACTATTATCATTATTGTTGTTGTTGTTGTTGTTGTGTATTTTCCAGCCCATAACCATCAGGGCTACAAAAGTTATGTTCTCAGATTTTACCATCAAGACTTTCTGATTCCAGGTAAATCCAGTTTGGCAGAGCAAGAACTGAAACTGCTGCCAGCTCTCTAATCTGGTTCAAGTCAAAATCATGTTTGACATCATTTCAGCATGACATGAGAAAGAAAGCTGTTTTAAATATRGGAAGATGACTTCAGACTACATTTCATGAGCTTTATTTAGTGTAAGGATTCTTTGTTTTCCAAGTGAGTTGACAGAGGAAAGGGATATTAGAGAAGCTATTTTCACGCCTCTTTCAATCTGTCAGATAAAACCACAAAGGTAGTTGTTACTGTTGTTAGATTTTTAGTTTGTTTTCTCAATTTGTGGATGCCATCCTGATTCAAAAAAACTCTTTACAAGTCTAAGAATTGAGCCCAACTATCAAACTTGTCCATCTCCACTCYTTTTTAAAATTTTTTACTTAGTGTAGGAAGAAACAGGCAGAACTAACAGAAAGGTGTTGGAGCTTATGAGAGAAGGAGAAAGAARGGAACACCTTTTTTTAGCTGAAACCTGGCTTCAGAGAAGCATTTACTTTCTTAGCATTGCTTAGGTCTGAAAAGMTCTATTCATAGTAAATTCTGGGCCCGGAAAATTATTTTTTAAAATCATTTGGCTTTTAAGGCCTTTTTTTCATTTCCCTTTTGTTCCGTGCAAATACATATTTCCAGACCTTTGCACAGAAGCTTCTCATGTTCCCTATACCATCCCCCTTTCTGGGTAAGTCACTGAATGGACTTTTCCCCAAGACAGAATTRTAAATGCTGCAATACAGCCTTCAGTAATGACACTTGCTATCACATTTCCAGAACTCTTGCCATTTTTGTTTTCACTGAGCAATTTTTTCATGTGGGTTTTCCCCTAAATCACTGCAAATGGGGCCACCACATGACTCCACATGAATGAGGGCARAGAAAACCAGTCCAAGGTGGCTCAGTGAAGACTTTAAAGTGAAGCTTCATTCTTCTGAGCCTACTGAAGGACTGAAAATACTGTCACCAACTTAAGGAGAGTAGATCAAGGTCTAAGGATGGTCAGTGAAGCATTTTCAAAGTAAGGATTGGAAATACTATCTGTACAMTGAAAGGGCCTGGGTGTATTGAAGGATAAAAGGAAAACAACCATGCAGACAATGGGTTTGCAGCAAGAGAAACCACCAAAGCCTGCAGACAATAACGTAAAATGCAGTGAACACAGCCCTCTCACATACATACACCTGGCTAACTCATGGCACATGTGGCATTGGCTATATGTGAATTTAATAAACCTACACTTAGTTGTCTCATCTTACACAATAGCAGTTCTCAGACATGGCAGTTGCTGCCTCTTATTCATTGCAGGGGTATTTAAATGGCTGATTACCCCTAAGTGTATGGCCAAGGGGACAGAGGGGCCTTTGGGGCATYTCCTCTTTCAGGACTCACTGATTTCACAGGTTTGTCCATCAGCCTGTGGCTCACCTACAGACAAAGGGGCTGTCCTCCAGTTGCTGAACTCAGTAAATCAATCTGGACTGATGTGAAAGACAAGTAACACTTGAAAAACCTATGTTGTGTCAAAGGGATGCAGCACTGGGTAGTTTTTTAGAGCTAATTTTAGTCCAAGTGAAAACCACGAGTAAAGCAAACAGCTCTTCTGACATTTGGTACAAGGATTGTAATATAGAAAACAGTATTATCTCCCTAATTGTCGAAGGAAAAAAAAATACATACTCCGAATTAAACACAATTTATGGAGGTGGTGCAAAGACTTTGCAAAACTGCAGAGTAAGAACAGGTGGACAAAATCAAGGGGCTGATTGCAGCACGTGCAACTGAGTAACTGCCCTGAGTAACCGCCCCTGCCAGGGCTGTGCTGGAGCCCCGCGAGCGCTGAGGGGGAACCGCCTGCAGCTGGGACCGTTCCCCTGGCTGGGCGGCATTCCCCATCCGGCAGCTGAGCAGGGCAGTTCTGCTCCCTTTGTAGGGTGTTCCTGGTGCGGGATCCTTCATGGCTGAGGGATGTTCCTCTTGGGGGATCCCTCGTGGCTGAGGGATGTTCCTCTTGGGGGATCCCTCATGGCTGAGGAGAGCGGCCGCTTCTCTGTGAGGGCAGGAACCAGGTAAGGGCCTGAGGCAGCTTCGTGTGGGGGCCTGGTTTGGGCGGGAAAAGGGAGCTGTTACTTGGACAGGAGAAATTTGTGTGGTTTTGTGAATTTGAGAGCTGAATGTGTTCATGCTTTGTTGTTTTTGTTTTTTTTTTTTTTTTTTTTTGCTATCAGGTTTGATCTGTTAAAATATTTTAATTAGGAACAATGTTTATGAAAAAAATTGCTTTCTTGTCCAATACCCCTGAAAAAGAAGCTCCTTATATGAGGGAGACTTTGTTTGGGGATTTTTTGGTTTTTTCCCAAATGTTGGTAATGGAGGACTGAGGGGAAGAGAGTATTGCTGTCCCTGGATCCCTCATGGCTGTGGGGTGTTGCTCGTGCGGGATCCCTCATGGCTGTGGGGTGTTGCTCGTGCGGGATCCCACATGGCTGAGAAGAGCGGCTGTTTCTTTCTGAGAGCAGGAGCCAGGTAAGTGCCTGAGGTAGCTTCGTGTGGGGACCTGGTTTGAGTGGGAAAAGGGAGCTGTTACTTGGACAGGAATAATTTGTGTGGTTTTGTGAATTTGAGAGCTGAATGTGCTCATGCTTTGTGAGGTTTAGTTTAATATTCTGTGTATTTGAAAGTGCTGGGGTTTGGTGGGTTTTTGTGTTGGGGTTTTTCTTTTTTGTTTTTGCGATCAGGTTTCATTTGTTTAAATATTTAGATTAGGAACAACATGTATGAAAAACTTGCCTTCCTGAGCAATACCCCTGAAAAAGAGTGTCCTTATGTAAGGGGGGACTGTTTGTTTGTGGRGTTTTGGGTTTCTTTTCTCAAATGTTGGTAATGGAGGACTGAGGGGTAGAAGGTGTTCCTGTCCCTGGATCCCTCATGGCTGAGGAGAGCAGCTTCATGTCCGTGAGGGCTGGAGCCAGGTAAGGGCCTGAGGGCTGAGGCAGCTTGGTGTGGGGATCTGGTTTGGGCGGGAAAAGGGAGCTGTTATTTGGACAGGAGATATTTGTGGGTTTTTGTGATTTTGAGAGCCGAATGTGCTCATGCTTTGTGAGATTTAGTTTAATATTCTGTGTATTTTATATTTTAAAATGCTGGAGTTTGGTGAGGATTTTGTGTTAGGGTTTTTCCTTTTTTTTTTTTTTTTTTTTTTTTTACTGTCAGGTTTGATCTGTTAAAATATTTTAATTAGGAACAATGTTTACGAAAAAAATTGCTTTCTTGTCCAATACCCCTGAAAAAGAAGCTCCTAAATGAGGGGGGACTGTTTGTTTGGGGATTTTTGGGTTTTTTTCCCAAATGTTGATAAGGGAAGACTGAGGGGAAGAGAATATTGCTCTCTCTGGATCTCTCATGGCTGAGGGGTGTTCCTCGTGGGATCCCTCATGGCTGAGGACAGCAGCCACATCTCTCTGAGGGCAGGAACCAGGTACGGCCCTGAGGGCTGAGGCAGGTTTGGGTGGGAAAAGGGAGCTGTTACTTGGACCCGAGTAATCTGTGATTTTTTTGTGAATTTGAGAGCTGAATGTGCTCATGATTTGTGGGGTTTAATTTAATATTCTGTGTATTTGAAAGTGTTGGGGTTTGGTGGCGACTTTGAGCTTGGGGTTTTTGATTTTTTGTTTGGTTTTGTTTGCTTGTTGCTATTAGATTTGATCTTTTAAAATATTCATATTAGGAACAATGTGTATGAAAAACTTGCTTTCTTATGCCATGTCTTTGAAAAAGAAGGTCCTAATGTAAGAGGGAACTGGTTTTAGGTTTTGGGGKTTTTTTTCCCCAACTGTTGGTAATGGAGGACTGAGGGGGGAAAGGGGTTTGCTGCATGAGGAAGAAAATGTCTCTCTTGCCTAATTGAGTGGGCATGGAAACACTGTGGCTCCAAGCTGTTCTTCTGTTCTTGTCTCATGTGAAGGGTTTTTTCCAGCAT
This sequence comes from Cardinalis cardinalis, assembly GCA_014549065.1. Taxonomy (NCBI): domain Eukaryota; kingdom Metazoa; phylum Chordata; class Aves; order Passeriformes; family Cardinalidae; genus Cardinalis; species Cardinalis cardinalis. Next base: position 564,434 of record JACDOX010000093.1, read on the forward strand.
GGTAACCATAAACACAATTTGCAGTGGCTTATCTTGCTATAAAAAATAAAATTAGCCATTTCCATCTACCTGTGGCTGGTATCTTCTGCTCTGTGGAAGTACTTGGCGGTGGCAGCTGCAGTTGGTGAGCTCAGCTGGGATGATGGTGAGGATGGATCCTTAGGGGAAGGGTTTGAATTGTGTTAATGGCATTTTTGCCATGTGCATTAAATATTCCTAAAACATTTATCAAGTTTAAATGTAAGTAGCAAGGAAAAATAYGCAAGAGCTTGTTAATGTTTTCTTCCTCTGTATGTTTTGCTTATGAAATGGACCATTACTAGCTTCTGTTTGCATTCATTTTTAATATGAAARTCATTTTGCTAGTTGGAAACTTAATAATAGCTTTTGTGAAATTGTTTAAATGAACAGAACATGTGTTTAATGGTTTGTGGGGATCTAAGTTGGAGCAGCTAAAGCTTTGGTATAGAACCAATGCTAATGTGGTTTCGTATTAAAAGCCCATTTTAAGACACCTACCAACAATAATATGCTACAAAAGGAAATTGGTTGGTGCATGGCTAGGTACCATATGAGCTTTTAAACCTATGAAATGGGTTTTTCTAATAATAGATTGGGATTTCTTTATTAAAAAACAATCTCTTATCACAGTATTATTCATTAGTAGCACTTCAACCTCCTCCTATGCTACAGAACTTGCAAATCTGAGCTGCTTCTCTTTTAAAAAATAAACAACAAAAAAACCCCAAAAGTYAGAGGTGTTAAAATATAATCCTAGTAGCTTTTGGTAGCTTAAGATCTGTGGTTCTGGTTTTTTCCTATCCTTTCCTTTCTCCTGAAAGTTATTGTAGAGCTTCCTTTTTGACATTTTTCTTCACATCTACTGTCTTTTTGTATTCCCTGGAGGACAAGCCAAATGCCAAGCTGATACATAATTACAAATACACCTCGCAGTATTCCATTAAGACAGTATTTCATTAAAAAAATTCTCCAAGTCCCAAAGCTATCCCAGCTAATGATGTTTGACGCCTGCTGATTGAAATTATGACTGACAGAATAATAGCTGTTACATGTGCTTACTTAGGTTGTCATCTCACAGAATCAYGTCTAAAAGATGCATGTAACTCTGACCACAGAGATTCATTTCCTTGGAGATCAGCTTTCTAGGGTAGTCTCATGATATCCTGGGAAAAAAAACCATTTGGAACATTATTTTATGATTAATTGCCCCGTATCTAACTATTGATCACYGGTAGGTTGAGAAAATGGTTTCATTTTTGTCTTGCTGAGCTCTTACAGCACTGAAGCAGGTTGAGCTCACAAGGACCCACCACTGCATAGGCACCTCTTACAGGCATAAAAGAACATTTTTAATGGATGGTGGAAGTGRCTGAAAGTGGGGGTTGCTGAAGAGTAGTTCCAAAGTCTGGATTTATGCTGTTTGGCAGGAGGCAAGAAACAGTCAAAATGGACAATGCAAAGCACTGAAGGTCAGAGGAGAGCGTTTTGCTTTATCAGCATCCTTTGATGCTTTAATGAGCATTTTTTTATTATTCATCCAATTATATAATACCTTAAACTGATTTCACTTGCAAATATATTGCCTATTCCCAAGTCAAATGTGCCAGAGAACTCTGCAGTTTTTCATTTCCACAATATTTCATGACTTTTAGTGAAGTCATTATAGTAGTGGCCTTTACTTTTTACAATAAATCCCAGGCATCAGTTATATACTTAGAAAAATGAGACGTTATTTGTGACTTTGGAGATGCTAATATAGACAATTTTTTTCCCCAAAAAAAGAACTTTTTGTGCAGTTATGAATAGTGTCTTTCTGGGACTGAGTTAATGAAGTCCTTGAATTTGTGCTGGGTCAGAATCTGCTCTGGTGTTGCCCATTTCTGGCACAAGGGATTTAAGGTGTACAAGAGGCTTTGCTTTCATACCCCTGACTTTGCTGGCAGTCAGGCTCAACTTTTGCCAGAAGGAAAATGGGTTCTCAGCTCACCCTGATTTCCACTGCTGCCCCCACACCCACCTGGAGGGCTTAAATTGCTTCACCCTCTGTAAAATGCTGCTCTGCAGGGCTTGGGTTTGTGCACCTCAGCAATTACCTCTGGCACTTCATTTGGGATGTGCCTGTGTGAAAGGAGGATAAAATTGCTGCTTTTTGCTGTTGATGGTGCTCTGTTTTAGCTTTATCTGGCAGCTGAAGTTTGGTCATCTCCAGGCTCTTCTAAAATCCAGACCTTGGCTAACATTCTTTCCCAGGTTAGAGATATCTTAACCAGCCTGATGCTGTAGTAGTGTTCATTGTGAGCAGCTACTTTGTGCCCAGCCAGTGAGAGGGTTGTAGTGAAGCCCTTTGCCTGCAGCCCAAAACAAGTGAGTGATTAAAAGGCAGCATCCTTGGGATTGGCCTTTCTGCTCCCTGGAATTCTGTTCCCATGGTAAATGCTGAGCTGCAGGAGGCCAGGCCCTTCAGCATCAATCACACCAGTGACTGAAGACATGGACTTGCAAAAAARTGATCTGCATAATCTTTCTGAAGCCATTCCTGCCATGCTGGCTTTSTCTGATGGAAGGCCAATCGTTCTGCTTCCCCTCAGAAATTACTRTCAGATGATGGAAGGAATGAATCACAAGAGGAGCTCTTGCATCAAGGCTGTTGAAGCCAGCTGTTATGGGAATTTCAGGGAATATCTGCTTCTGTAGCCTGGCTGCAAAACCTGCTTGATCCAACTGCAGTGGCATTTGGGAAAGTCAAATACAGATGCATTAGCTCAGATTTTCAGCTRTTTGACTGGTTTATTCTCTAGCAGGCATTACCCTTTTCCAGTGGGCTGATGCAGCCTTTGTTTTTCCATGTGTGACAATCAATTTTAGGATCCTGTCCTGGGGTGACTTTATGATGCTTGTATCCCCCCTCATCTGTTTAGCCCAGAAATGTTTTGCACCTTTGTGACTGGTTCCAAGAGCAAAGGGGRSAAGAGAAGAATGAAGGATGCCCAGCTGCCAGACTGCAGCGTGCTGCTGACAGGAGCTGCGGTATCCCTTAGCCCAGAGCAGGAATTGTGCATGCAGAGCGAGTTCCTTTCCAGATGAGAGAGTCCTGCCAAGCTGAGCTATCCTTGGGATTTAATAGATGTCCCAAAGCACAGCAGATGTCTTGGGCCTTGCACAGAACTGTGCCATTGTTACTGAGAACAGTCTTGGGCTCTCTAAAGACCCATGCAGAGCAAACCTGATCCTGCCAGTCCTTGCTATGGATTGTTTTCCATCCCTGGGCTCTGAGGTTGCAGCCTGCAGGTTTCAAGAGTGCCAACATTTTCCAATTGCACGTGGCACAAACACAGACTTCCATGTATTGTATAAAAAACCCTGAAATCTCCAAACCAGAGGAGTTAAATATTTAATAGTGAGGGCTAAGAATGGTCTTCTATGGTGGAAATCATATTCCTGCACTTCAGTGTGCTTTGTGTTGGGCTGTTTGTTTGCCTCTAGAGTTTACTTTGGTCCCATTCCCCATGAAGYAAGAGAAGCTACAATCTTGAAACCTCCTCTCTGCCGTCTTTAGCTGGGAGTACACTCTGCAGTAGAGGGAATTTCTTGTTTAAGAGCTTAAAAACAATTATTTGGGTGAGTAGTATTGATCTGAGGATTGTGTTCAAAGTACAAGTGTGTGTAAACTAGTGGGTTTAGAGATAGCAGTTGGTACRTGGCTTCAAGTATTTCACTTCAAAATGGTGCTCGAGTGTTATTGTGGATTCTGCTGAATGTTTTGTGTCATGTTTGGAGATCTGTATTCTCAGAAGAGTTGCACTGCATGGTTTATGTAGAATCAAATTATATCCACTTTGATGGTGGAAACTGCCAGCAATGAGTGACCCCTTTCCTCCAGCTGATATTAAAAATGTTCTTTGATATGATAGGAATTACTCAAATACTGTGATTTTTATAAAAGCTTGAAAGTAGGTGAGATGTTCTGCTGCTGTGTGGGAGAAAATATATTATTTAACATAAGAAGCTATGCATGGCACATTAAAGAGGGTTGGTTGGCTTGAATGCATTTGAATTCTTTATCATGACAGTTTGTGCTGCTAATGAGGTGCTATTGGGAGTGAAAGCCATTTTGCAGAATTGCTTCCTCAGCCATTTTGCACGGTAATGAATCCCCTCCAAGCTTGGGGCTGCAGGATTCGCCTTTCCCTCTCTCCATGGAAGGGGACCCCTCACTCCAGCAGAAAGTGCAATTAGAGCTTTGCTGGAAGGGCCTGTGCTACCCTGTACGTGCACCTCATGGCTGTGGGGTGGGGAGAAAGCCACTTGGGGAGCAGAATGCACACACTTGCCTTCTAAAGTTACTCAGAACAGAGTTTTCCAAGTAATTGAAGTATTTTATGCTGCATCTATTTCAATTATTATGAATTATATATCACTTATTATGATCTGTGCTATGCCATGTTTTCTCCCAAACCTGTCCTGCTTCCAGCTTTTGCTCTCCCATGGCACATCGAGGTTCATAACCAAATAATCCTGTTCCCTTGTGAGTAATGCCTTCCTCTCTCAGCTGTTTCCCTGAGGGCTGCACAGCACAACACACACTTTGCTTTCATGGTCCTGAAAGAAAAGCATTTCCCCTGTGCCTCCAGTCAGAACAGCAAGACATTTAATCACCTGTCAAGCCTGTCTGATAGGCTGGCACGTTTAAACCTTAAATCAAAATGGGTTTGGTGTTTGTGTTTGGTTGGTTTTTTTATTTCCTTTGCCCCCCTACACTAACAAACCTCAGGCAGGGAGATGTGACAGCTCTGCTTAGCGCCAGCACGAGCTGCTCTCAGGGATGTGAAGGGACAAGACAAGATCTCTGCTGTTGGATTACAGCAGCACCATCCCAGTGATCTATATTGCTCATTATCTACTTTAATATTCCCTCAGAGTGTACCAGATGTGATGGATTTTATCATCAGCTGGGATCTTTGATTCAGCTGCATTTATTTCACCAGGGCTCTACAGAGGTCTGCAAACCAATACCTGGCCTTAGATGTTAAACAAACAAAAATATGATCACAATATGATCTTCTGATCAAATACCCTGCTGAGGTACCTAATTTTTTTAACCTTCTATTTCCAGGTTTAATTACCTTTGATCCTTACAAAATCTCATTGTAAATCTCTCTCCCCTTCTGCCTTTCCACAGAGAGAAGGAGCTTTATTTTTATTTTTTTTAACAGCAGCTATCACAATACCTCTGAAAAAATGAATTGATTAAAAATGTTTTTAAGAGTGGCTGTTTTCCTCTAAACAGGAAGCAGATTGAGCAACCTACAAGTATTCTTCATAAAAATCATTCAGCTGAAGTTAATGAATGTGAGCATGGGGGGATCAATCAGCCATGTACAGGAAATTATACAGAAACACATTATGCCAAGAGCTCACCACAGCTTCAGCTTAGATGCCTGAACAAAGTCAAGCCATAATTTAACCCCCAGATCTTACTAGGTGCTGGTAGAGGTAAATCTGTGCTTGAGTGGAGTGTGGTTTACAGCCAAAAATGTGGGGTTGAGGTGGGTTTCAGGGAGGCTCCAAAAAAGGAAACCCCTCAAACCTTCAGCTCTTCTGGAGAAACTTTATCAATGCGATACCAGGATATGTTGAAATGGAAACCTGAGGCTTTTGAGGGCTGGTTAGTTGGTTGGTTGGTTTTCTCTTGCTAGAAATATCTTCAAATGTTCCTTAAATCACAGGAAAGATGAATGCCATTTTCCATGGAAAAAGTTGAACACTATTTTCCATGGAGTGAAGGACACTGTGCTCACCTAGCAGTGACCTGTTTGCCCCTAACCAAATGGCATTTGACTTTATTTTTTGTTTTCCAAACATTTGCTCTAAAATGAAATTCCAGGCTTTAGTTGGTGTTGGTTGGGTTTGGGGGTTTTTTTGTTTAGGGTTTTTTTTGTGGTCATGGTCAAACTTTCCTTTGATCTGCTTTGTCACTTGTTTTTGCATTCCTGCTGTTCACATTCTGTCCACATAGCTCTGGACTGGAGTGAGTATGTGTCCCTTGATAACAACAGTCAGGGACATTTTTATTCCTGGCTGCAAGTCACTCCATTCACAAGTGCTTTTTAATTGCAAGGGGCTTCCACTAAATGGAAGATAGCTGGGATTAATTTCTGTGTGGAGCAGCTAATTGTGTTCAATATTCGACCTTGCCTGCCATTGAACTGCCAGAACCATCAGGAACAAACATGAAGTCTGGCTGGAGCAGCTGAGCTCAGCCTGGCAACCATTAGGAGAAAAAAACCAAAAACCAAACAACAAAATCCCAAAATTTACGGGGGCTGGGCTGTGAGAGCTGTCTCTACAGCCTCTTCCTCAAAAGCAAAGATGAAATTGTTGTCTGTGGCACAAGAACAGTGTGAGGAGTAGTAATATCATGAAGCCATGGCCGTTTTTATTCCTAAATGAGGAACAGCAGAACTACTGTCATTTTCTCTAGTCCTGCTTGCCTTAGGCTGGAGGGTAGAGCAGCACTTGTTTCCATGGAGATGCTTTTTTAGCAGGAGAACTTGGCCTTGTGAGTCTCTGAGACGGCAAAGAGCTGATTTCCATCACTGCTGTCCRATGGAAGGACGTGGTGGGTGCTCGGGTGTCTTTCATCCTAAACCTTGAGGGGAGGGGTGGGATGTTGGAAAAGGTCATTGGCACATTGGGATCTTACAGTTCAACTCCCAGAAGTCATAAACTGCCCCCTCACATCTGGAGCTGCTAAACATCTRAGCATGAATGTCCATAACAATCCTGTGGCTTTATACAATTGGAAATGCAGCAGATGAAAGAGTAGTGGAAGTGTTGTCTTCTTGTGGGATTTTTGGGAATGTGTRGACTTGGAATCAATGCCCTTTGCAGATGGGAAGGGAGACAGCAACATAAAGGGTGGGTGGATTGGCTTGTGTTAAACCCATTGTTGATATTAAGGTTTTCTTAAAAAAAAACCTTCTTTTTTTTCACATCTTACAAAACTAATGGGGCAATCTGGGCTTGAAAAATCCATTGAAACAAAAGGGAGGTTTCCCATTGCCTTCAGTGAGAAATACCTGTGGCTCTGCTCTTGCAGCAAATGAAAGGCTTCCATATGTGCAATGATATTAGCAATGGAAATTGAGATGCTGCTCCCATGGGAATTAATTTCTTTCTGTTGGCATTAATGACAGGAAGATCAGGCTCACAAAGGTAAAAAATTTCCATTCTGTTTGCAAAATGAARTGAAAATCAAGGCCAAAATTTGGATAGAGCTTTTAAAGGAATGGCATTCTRGATATCTATTGTTGATCCATGCAARCTTGTAAAACTGATCCAGTCTGGATTCTCCCCCAGCCCAGTGCYCAGATTCCAGTCCGGGTTTTTCCCCACTCCGGTTTCTGGGCAGAATCCAGTTCGGGTTTTCCCCCCTTGTCGCTCCCTGCCCTATTCCCGAAGATCTGTGTAGGATAGATAAGGGGGAAAATTCAAGTTGATTTTTGGAGGGAAGCTGGGGCAAGATTTGGAAGCATCTTGTACTCAGTGAGCTTTCCCATTGGCAGCAGCTGCTTCCCTCTTGCCTAAGTATTTCCAACTAATTGGACTTGTGGCAGAAACTGTGTGAGAATTTACAGCCAAAATGGCCTCAACAAAGGGAATAGCAAATGCAGACAAATTCAATAAAATGCTTTATCCTGCCTAACAGTGGGAATTACTGGCACAGGTATCCAGGCAAGATTCTACCAAAATGTGGATGCTCTTTAGTGCACAGTATTCAGGTTTTCCACTTCAGGATAAAACCAAATAAAAACAGACTCCTAAGAGATCTGTTTAATTTCTAAGTACTTATTCATCATCCCATACTAATTTCTGTGGCTACATTTGTGTTTCCCTAAACAAATTTCCATTTCAATCTTGCAGCCCCCATGTAACTTTGAAAATTCTTAGGTGGCATCTTTTTAAAGGAAATTAGAGCAAGGATGAGCATTTTACAGTGCTTCAGACTCTGCCCAATGTCATCTTTTCTCCAGTAATAAGGCCAGCCATGCTTTCAAGGACTATGCTTCCAAATATCCCATTTTTTAGAGGAATTGCCAACAGAGAAACCATTCTTCATCTTTAATTATTTAGGAGAGAGACTGCCAGCAGCAAGAACCCAAGCTCAGACTTATCAAATGAATGGCAGCAATTTCTGGGGCCAATATCTACTGGGGTTTGTTCACAGCAAACAAGGCCTGAACACTCCCAATTACAGAGGTGTCCAGGGCACCTTTTAATGGGATAGGACCCCTCCTGATTTTGCAATGAAGCTGCTTCTCTTGGCAGGATAAAGGAAGCTGCTCTTGGAATAAGGTCTAATTTCCATTTTTCAATGGAAAATTTATTCTTGGTGGCTCCCTCGCCTTCTTCAGTTCCAACTGAATTTCTTGGTTTCTTCCTTGCAAATTCTCTGATTCCAATGGGGTCCTGAATTTGCAGGTGTGATTGATGTGGGCTGCAGGAGATGCTCAGTCTTGGCTTCTGAGGTGATTACAGACCCCGGGAAAAGGAGGTGGCTTTCAGAAAAATCATGGCAGAGTTTGCATTTGGAAAACAGGCTAGACATTTGTGGTAAATACCTCTACATATAAATTGTCAGAAAGTTCCAGACTGAAGGGGAGGAGTGTGGGTTGGAAGTTTGTGGTACAAACCAGGATCTAGTTGCTGCAGGGTTAATAGTGTCAAGATGAGATTTGCATTAGCTGGCTAATTATTTAATTCATCTGCATGTTAAATGTCTGAATTTTATGTTAATTGGACATATTTCTGGCAAGGGCAAAATAACATCTGACAGTGACATTTAACGTCATTTGAATCTGGCTAATGTTGAAGCAGTAATTTCTGTTCTGGTGTTAGGATGAAAACAGAAGTGTTCAGTGCTTTGGTAGCAATTCTCACATCCCACAACTGCAGGGAGAGATGGACAGAACTCCCCCTGCCCTGTCTGGCTGTGCCACCACTGTCCTTTCGTTCCCTTCTCATGACGAAAACACAAGGATACAGTTTCTCCTCCTCTTGCCTCTGCCCTCCRTTGTGCTCTCTTGTCAGCTAGAAGAGAAGGAGGTGAAAAAAAGCTGTGTAATTTGCCAAAGCCCCCAACTTAATGACTTTGGCTTGTCTGGGTTACTAGGCTTGCATTTTACATCACAGTATTTTAAAGCAGTTCCTCATTGCTAAAATTTTAAACTTGGTRGAGAACTGGGGGAAAAGAGCTACTTAATATTAATAATTAAATGGCGACAAACCAGCAAACCCATTTCTTTTTCTACCACTTTGATGAGAAGGAAATATCACYGGGTGGTTTGTGCAGGGGTTGGTTTGCTTGCAGGGACAGATCAGGTGATCTGGGAGCCTGAGACRCTCAAATGATGGATGCTGGGGTTCAGCAAGGCACTTACACATGTGACTAACCTTAARCRCCTTGGACAAAATSATTGCTGCCCAGAAGTCAGCACCATTGAACTCTGGTTCCTCCAGCACAGGCCGTGGATCATCCATTGCATGCMTTGGTGCTCCTTGCCRAGCAGCAGCACAAATGTACCTGTTGGAAGGTGTTATTGGGGTTGTAAGTTGATGTGTGCATGGAGAGGTTTCTCTCTTGGCTGTGGGGAGGGAGAGGAATTCTTGTAGCTTGTGATATCTTAGCAGCTTGCAAATATCACTCAGCAAACAGTAGGTCTGAGCCTGTGGGGCTGTAAATGAGCTTTGTTTCATTGATTTCCATGGCTCTGTGCCAGTTCACTGAAGGACAAGATAAAYTTCTGAGTTTTCCCCTACCCCTTTGCTGTTTGTTGTTCCCAAAAGCTGCTCAAAGCAATCTGAGGCTGTCTGTCCCATGAGCTGCTGACAGCAGAGCTCCAAGCCCAGGACTGAGTTGTKGTGTCCAAGAGCCATGCAGGGTCCTGGGATATGTGCCCTCCACTTCTGCTTTATCAGCCAAGGGGTGCCTCAGTCACAACACCAAGTTGGCACCCAAGTTTACTGACTGGGCACTGTTGGGTTTTGGTAGGAAACTCATAAATGTGCTTTAAATCCAAAGGCATGGGGTTTGGATGGAAGTACCAGCATTCTTTCATTAGCTGAAAGAGCAGGTATGAAGCCTTACCTCTCTCCCAGGTAGAAGTACCTACCTCCAGTTTGGCTCAGCAGTGCTGGAGAGTTTCAGCCCAGAGCTGCTGCTGCTTAACRCCTCGTTTGTCCTCCTGGCTGGGCGCAGCTGGACTCACGCCCTTAAAGCACGGAACAGCATTGGCTGCTCTGTGTAGTGACCTGAAGGACACACTGAGGAAGTGGGAGACTCAAAGCTTTCTCTCTTTTTTTGCATTTCCRGAAGTGTGGTTTAGAGGCACCATAAATCAATCACCTCTTGCCACCACGTTGCAAAGAGGACAAGTGAGAGAGCTGGGCTAAGAATACAGGACTTTACCTTCATATTCCAATGACAAGGTACTCGCCAGAGGGGGAGGCAGCCCTGGGGTTTGGACAGCCAGCAGGGGCCTGGGTGTGCTTAGGGAGAAGCCTGTGTGACAACTGGAATGGCAGCAGTGGAGCTGTATTGATGTTCTRTCCAGAAAACCAACCTAAATGTTGCATTACATACAAAATATGCATAGTTTGAGACAGTGATTTAGACACCTAAGAAGCTTCACTTTGGAGGCAGCATTTACTGATGAGTTATTGGCTGTATCTATAGCTCACTGAACAGAGCCCCAGCTCAAATAATTTGTTTGCTATTGACAGGAGCTGAGGTTGAAGTAAATTAATTTAGTCAAGCTCATTGATTTTTCMCTACTTATGAAGAAGAGAGGTAACATTATCTGGGTGCTGCAATCACAAGGCTTCTCTCAAAGGGTCATATTCTACTTCCTCTGAAGGTAATTCAAGGAAGATGGTGACTGTGTGTGTGCCTGCTGCATTTTCCCAAAGAGGAGTCAGTTCTGACRCTGCACTTAAATTAAGGGTGACGTTTTCCAAAGGCTGAAACATTTTTGAGAATCAGAGAGATGTAATCATGGTAGCTGTAGAGATTCCACAATCTCAACAAAATGAACAGTAAAACACCAGGAGCAGGAATTTTACAGCTTCAAAGCRTATTTGTGTTCTGTCTCCTGTCTGGGAATGCAGTGTAATCAGAACTACAAGGTGGAATTTATCTCAACATGTCCAAGAGAAACACTGCTCATAAATTACGACTTGTTGCCTAAAATCCCTTTCTAGTTAGGATATGCCTCAGGGCTGGAGGAGGTTGGATAAGGTACCAGGGGTCTGGAGGACCCTGGTGCCTCACTGAGTGCCTGTTCCTGGGGGCACTTTGCCTTAATCCCAGGGATGTCATGTTCCCATCATTGTCCCCTGAGTGATGCCACCAGTCTGAGCTTCTGCCTCTGTTCACTCTGGGATGCCACATGAAGTGTCTTTGTGCCCTGGTGGGGAAGGGCAGCTTTTGTGTGAGGGCAGCTGAATTCTCTGAGCAGAGATCAGTGGATTGGTTCCCTGTTTTATCTATACCCTAGTGCTGTGTAGCAGTTGCTCTCAGAAAAAGCCAGCCTCTTTCCTTGTATCCTGAAATCCCCATGTCAGCCAGGCAGGCTTTTGTACTGCTAAAATTATCCATTATTTACCTATGGATATCTCAATTGTTGCTATCCTTGACTGAGCTTGTTCTTTTCTTCATTGGTCTTCTTAGGGGGATTAAAATTATCCAGATATTGAATGGTTTTGTATCAATCAGATGGAGATGCATTTATGTACAGAATTAATGCAGCTTTGCCCAAGTACTGAATCAGTGGAACTGAGTGTGTGGRCTCAGTGTGTGGTTATGCCAAGGACTTAGGGAGAGGCTAGGGCTGAGACTGCTAAGCCCAGGTGACTTTGATTGACATTCATTATTTATAAAGGTTTGATTTCATTTATTAACAAGGTTAAACTCATCAGTATCATTTATTGAAGCTGGTGGGGGGGAAAGTATGCAAAGATTATTTATCTCATTTGCATGGAACTTCCTTAAGAAAAAAAATCACAGAACCATAATGTGAAGTATATAGGAAATGGTCTTGTTAATTACTTGAGAAATTATCAACATTTTATGTTTTATCTGGAATTATTGGAAAGTCTGGTGTGCTCTGCCTCAGTCTCATTGGTATCAAAGTGTTGAGTGCTCTGTGGTGCTTTGTGAGCATTCAGTAGTGCCCAGTGGTTTGCATGTGCATTGCTGCCATGGCACAGGTTTGTGACACACTTGTTAGTCTTCATCTGTCACCAAAACGCCTCAGTTAGGCAGCATGGCCATGCTTTAGTCAGTCGTTAATTACTCAAAAAAGCCCTTGTGTGATAAGGGTGRTGTAACTGCAATTACCTCTTATTTAAATGTGGGAAAGGTGTGATAACTGCTCACTCAGTAGCTGAATTGGAGCTGATGGTTATTATGGTGTGCAGTGTAATTGCAATGTAGTTAAAATGCAGWGATTTCTAATATGAAAAGTACTTCATCTATCAAGTGGCACTAGTAGGTGGATCACTCACAGGAGCTTGCCAGTTCCATCACTGATCCCATGTCAGAGCCCAGAGTTTCCAGCTCTGTCAGTGCTCAGCTGCTGTGGGAGCTCACCTGTTCAAACACGGAGCTCCTGCAGAGCAAGCTCAGTGATATTTATTCATTTGAAGTGATTTGGATGCTTCTGATTAAATAGTTATGTGTGASTTTAGGAGTAAAAATACCAGCTTCCTCCTTTAGGAGTATCTACCAAAGAATATGTCTGTTGTAAATGTAATTTCTTGGCAGTTGTTTTCATCTTGGGACAAGTATGATCATCTTCTGAAGGGAAAAACAAAACACAAAAGCCARTAGGCTCACAGGTTTCTTCAAGAATGTTGTATTTGCAGGTATAAAGACAAAACTGCTACCTGTATTTTTATGGGAGWTATTAAGTAATGATAGGGAGGTTCAAAATGTCGTATAAGTTTAACTTCTGCAGCTTTCAAGCCAGTTTTCTGCAAGTATAAAGGAAAAGAATCCTGTGCTTCTTTGGTGCTGAGCTAGAAAGGGAATTAGAAGAGTCTTCCTCTGCACAAGATGGCAAGAAGCACTGGGTGATTGCCTGCTCTCACTGCTGAGGGGAATCTCTGCTGCCTTTACACGCTGCTGGCGTTGCTGCTGGAGGAGAGAYGTGTGGCCACATTTATCCCAGGAGGGATCTGCTGAGGTTGGACTTGACTCCAAGGGGATCAGGATTGGRAGTTTCACCCTGAAAGCCTGCAGGGTTAGGTTGTGTGTGATGTGAATGAAAGCAGAGTTGTGAAGCTTGGGGCAGGGTCTGACTGTGCACACATAATTTCCAGCTTGTGCTGTGTGTAACCATGTAGGGAAATATCCCTTATTGTTTGTAGCCATGTAGAAGCACCTCCAGCCACTCTCTCTTCAGGGTTTGGAGGCATTTTATAAAAAAGGGATTTTTGCCTGACTGCCAGCAGTTGTTCTGGGAGTGATAGAGAAATAATCCATTTATGCCAAGCTGAGTTTGACCGTACTGAATTTAGAGTGTGAGGGCTCTAAATAATCAGGGAAATGAGAGCAGGAAGGGGTCCCAACGGAGACGTGAGCGCTGGGGTCCAAATGCTCTCTGGTCTGTGGGCAAAGAGATCCAGTTGATAATGTCAGGCTGCAGGAGACAAAAAGGAGTTTGAATCATAAAGCAGCTGAAAACTTGCCAGACTGATTTTTCTTCCCCACTTTTTGTCACTCTTTGAACAGCACAGAGCTCCCATTCCAGCACATCTGGAATGGAAACACAGATGCAGAAAAGGAAACACCAAAATGTGAGGGTGTACCAAACTGGCATCCCAATTGTGGCATCCAGGAGCTGTGTGTTGTGAGAGAGGGAGCTTTGTAGGCTGTCAGGAATGAGCTCTCGGCCAATTTTGGTCTCTTTTAACATTTGTCACTGAGGATTTAAAAGTAGCAATCTTGGTCTGAGATTGCTCTGCAGCTGCTTGCTGTGGTTTTGTGGGCAGCACCTCACATTCCTTCCATATCTGAGGCATGTACATCCCCCAGAGCTCTTAGTGGAGCAGGGTGCACTAATTCAGTAGTTGCTGAAAGATGGAATAAGTGAGTACTAAAGATCCCTGCTAACTGCACAGAGCAGAGACATTCCTTTCCCTTGAAATCCYCATTAATTTTTGGATTTGTTTGGGTTAAACAATGTATTTTGTTCTGAAAATATCAGAAGCACTGACCTTTATATACAAAACAGGTACTTTGGTAATCTTCCCCTCTATTTTTCGCGGCACGGGGTCATTGCTGTTCAAAGCCTTTTAAACTTCTTGTGTGAAAACTTTATATCCTTCTTCAGAGAAAGAAATTGTTAAAAAAAGAGTTGAGCCCCTAGTCTTGCTAGTTAGAGATGGGGTGTAAGAGGTCAACTCTTTGCTAAGGATTCCTTGATAGATTGTTCTTGGGAAAAAAAGTGGAGAGTGGTTAGCATATATTTTTCTATTCCTTTCAATTAAAATGCTACAATATTTTTATTTTCAAAGTGACATGATTATCTTTGTATTCTGGGGAATATTGGAGAAACTTTTTGTGCGTTGTTCATATGGGTGCTGTGACCATCAAACTGCAGCAAAGTGTCAGTGCAGCCCAGGGCTGGTGGAGCCTGGGTGTCCTTTTATTTTTACTGGCTACATTTTAGATTGCTGTCATCTTGTTGGGTTGTCTGATCAGTAGATGAGCTCAGTTTTAAAAAGAGCCTGGTTTATTTTGTTTTTCAGGCTAATTGTCCAAGTGTAGATCACATTTATTGTGAATAACCTTAGCAGTTTAGAATATTGTAATTGGAGTTTTCTGTGCTGTCAAGTTGGAATAGAAATAAAAGCCATCTCCTTTTCAGCTTTGTCTGTGGATGTCCATCATCTCACTGGCAATTTGTTCCCTGTGCTCCCAGCTGATGTGTTTCCTCTGACTAAATTCCCTGGAAAAGCACAGAAATTGTATGGTTCCTTCTCAGAAATGGCAATGAGAAGCAAACATAATAGAGAAAAAAAAAATTCAAGCAATTCAGATGGGGAAAAAAAAGTCAAAATGTATCAGGTTAAGATGGTATAGACATGAACCCAACCTGTGTGGCTGGCAGTGACCAGGTAAAGCAGCAGGCAGTGATTTTTAAATATTTTGATTATTGTGTTTTTACACCTTAGGGATATTTAATACAGCAATAACTTAAGGCTAATGTATTTTAATGTACTGTAGCATTTTAACAAGTGCCTTGTAGCAATGGTTAAAGTCACAAAATRGTTTCTGTTAAACTTTGCTGTTTTCAAACACTCCAAACTTTCTCTGTCAGCATAGATAGTCTGGATTTGATCTACGCCCAAAGCAGATTTCCTGGGGTTTGTTACTTACTTCTATGCATTATTTAAAACAAGCAAAAGGCTTGGCTTCTTTTGAGTCATGGCCATCATAAAGATTGTCCTTTGTGTTAGAGTTGATAAGATAAAATTGCAAATTTCCTCTTTTGGGGTTTCAGAGAGGAACCATTTAACTCTGAACCTCAGACCTGACCCAGAGCCACGTCCTCTGCATTTTCATGTGTTTAAGCCTCCTGTTAGTGAGGACCCTGCTAGTGGGATGAGGATTTAAGGTCTTGCTGCAGTTAACGTTTTCTGTTTTACCATCTAGGAAGAATCACTCAGTCCTGCATATTCCATGTTTTGATAGACACCCGATGTTTTTGAACAAAGGTGATTGTTTCTCTTTTTTAAAACCAAATGAGCTGGGATGCCTTTGAATGGCTTCAGTGGCAGGCTGAAATGACYTGTAGATGGTTTGTGCTTTTCTTTGCAGTGGCTGAAGAGCTGATTTCTCTTGTAGYTGCTTCTGGCAGGTTGGATGTTCAAAACGTTGGTTGTATGAGAACAAAAATGAAAAATCTTAAATGGCATCTTTGAACTAGACAGACTGTAAAATTAAAATTCTAAATGGTTGACATGAGGCTTGAAATGTCCCTTGAACAGAAGACTAGGACCAGTCACTTCCTTTATGGAGGAATCTTYTCTTGAGGGTTGGCTTTTCTGCCCTCTTTGCTGAAATTTCCATGCAGCTATTTTATTGTCTAAGTACTGCCAGTGAAAGTTATTTCTTTTGTCTCAACAGCCATTTCTGAGAGTTCTGTGCCCCTCSTGACCCCACAAAACCCTCTTTATTTCAYTTGCCTCTGTTGTAAGCAGTTTGTGTCTGTTCTTTGCTTCCTTTACACCTTGATCTTCATAATCAATACTGCCTAAAGTTCAGATCTAATGATTGCAATCACTTGGGAATCTCCAGCATACACAGAGGTGATCAAAACTGCAGTGCTCAGAGAAGATAACACATGGAATGGAGATGTATGGTCCCCTCTTGCATTTCCAGCATTTGTGTGAGGTATCAATGTAACCTGCCTCAGTTTACCTCTGGTTTGGGTCAGTGTTTTAGCACTTTTTTCTCTGTAATTCTGTCCATAGTCTCAGCTCTAGTTAATGTGTAGCTTTGTCTGAGGAAAATGTACTTTCTGGTAATTTTTTTCCATGCTTTATAGTTTGGGATCATCTCTGTTTCATCAATATTCARTTGTATTTTTTTATCTAGTTCATTATCAAAGATATAAAATTGTATCAGTCAATGTGACAGCAAACATTGYTGTATCTGTTCCTTCCATTTAGAGTCTATATCCTTGGTTTCCTTTTTAATTAAATATTTTCAGTGTCTTTCTGCATGGTAGCRCATTGTTCAGGTATTGCCTTGCCAGATTCCTTACTTTAAAATTCCAGGGTTATAACCAGCTGGTAAATTTTAGTCAAATTAAAAGCATCTTTCTCCTTCCCCATCTCTCCTCTTTGCTCCATCAAGCAATTTTTTCCTCATTTGTATTTTTTGCAAAATRAAGCAGTTTGGGTTGTTGCCATAGTTGCTTTGAACTTTCATTGCTCAGGCCTGAGCCTTGCACACAGTTCTAGAGATGCCCCCTGCTACTGATTTATTTGTATGAAATGTTCAGCCTGTGCCAAGCACGAGAGGGACCTTGACTGGAGCGCAGGTTCGGAGGCGGTAGAGGCAGAAGTATCCATGGAAACAAAGCTCTCTGCAGAGGCGCCGGTGTCCTCCAGCCCTCCCAGGCAGAGGTGGGGTGGCTGACCTGTCTGTGCCAGCTCTCACCTGCACAGCTCAGCTGAGCCCTGGTCAGTGTCRGCTCTGAGCCAGCCATTGGCACATCCCACAGCTTCCCTGCACAGGATGAGTTCTGTAGGGATGAAATAATGGATCCAGCACCTGATGCTGTCTTTGTAGAGAAAAGAGGAACCTTTTCCTGAAGGCTTTATCCTCTCATCTGGCACCATAAGCCATTCCCTCCCATTTTGCTCTTTTTTTAAAGCAGCTGTGTTCAATCCTTTCCTTAACTTTCATCATTTCCCCCCTTCTTGAGTCTGAGCTAATCCAAGCAAGGCCCGCAGCCAAACCCAGCTTGCCTGGGTCAACCAAGCAGTTCCAGTTAGGAATGTCATAGCTGGGGTTAGGTGCTCAAAAACATAAGGAAGCAGCGCTCAGGTGCTCAGCACACATCTCATAAACCAGCCCTCAAGGAATTCTCCCTCAATTCCTAAAAGAGATCTCTAAAAGATGATGATTTTTTTTTCCTTTTTACATTTTTTTATTTCTCTAAAATGAGTCTAACCTTGGACTCAGGTAAAGGGTGGTCACATGGGTAAAAGTTGGCAAAGGGAGATGGGAGCTGACAGCAGAATTGCTGGCCTGGTGTGTCGTTCCCCCCTCGTCCCCCTTCATCCCATTCTCTGGTTTATTCCTCTGGTTTTGCCACCAAAAAAGCTGACTATTAATGAAGTAAATCCTTGTTTTAATAAACATTAACTAGGCAACATGTAATTATAGATACAGGAGCAGAAAATAATAGCTGCTACATTAAGGAGTCTCAGTGCAAATAATGAATCTTAAAGCTGCAGTGACTTTTTGATAAAGATGTCAAATATCTAAAGGCTTCTCAGCTGACTCATGGGGGGTTTCCCAATTCCCATGGTGTTTGCATCCCTCTGTAGTTCAGTTTTGGGCACCAGTGCTGTGAWGTGCATTTGTTATACAGGACTTGGCATGAGCTGCATGAGGGATTCCCCAGGGGAGTCCCAGTGGCTGCTTTGGCGCCTCCTCTGTGCTGTGAGGTTGAATCCCAGGAGCCACCTCARACTCTGTTCCTTTCCAGCCGTGCACTCTTCCCAAATATGACAAGAGGCTCCTGCCAATTGCAGTTGTGTAAGTGGGACAAAGAAAATAAATGGGATTTGTCTGACAACAGGTCAGAAAAAGCTTTTTAACTTTGTTCTTTCTGTTTAACTTACTGGCTTGATAATGGGGGAAATAAATTCTTCAGAGAGGTGTCCTGTGTTCTATCTTAATCTGTGGCACTTGGATCATGTGCTCTGAAGTAACTACAAAGAAATGAAGCTTCATTTACTGTTTGCTGAGTAAATCATGGTGTCATATTACAGAAAGAGATTTAAAAAATGTCAACTGTGAGCAAGCAGGGCCTCCTGCACCTCCCTAAGCACTTGGCAGTGCAAAGGAGTGGGGTTGTCTCTGGGCATGAGCCTGTGGGGTGAGTGTGATCCATGGATTTACCTTGGAGCATGGAATGGGTTGGCATTGGCACATCCAATGCATCAGGGGGGGAGCAGTGATGGCAGAGCACTACCAAGGCCTGATAAATGTCATGAATAATTAGATACCTCCCTCATGGATTGGCTTAGGCAGCTATAGAAATTGTTCCTGGATAATTCCCAGCACTGCTAGTTGTATTGGTTTTCCCATAATCTGGTGGGATTGTAAACCATTACATAGTAAAGGATTGAAAAGCGTGGTCACTGGAGTCAGGATAATTATTTGTAATTATTATGGTAATTAATAATGGCAATTATAGGGCCAATGGGTCTCATCCTTTCAATTAGCTGACATGAGATGAGGCTCTTTCAGCAGAAAAGAAGGAAGAAAAAGTACTCTGGTTTTCTGTGCTCATAGCCAGCCCTAGAGCAAATAGGGAATTACAGCAGAAATTTGTCTCTGGGTTTGTGGCTGCTCTCTTGTTTTTCCAGTGTCATTTGTATAATCTAGTGACATCATCAGCTGATGGAGCTGTGTCTGGCCTGCCTTTTGCCTGAAGTTTGTTGCTGCATCAGCAGCCAGAGGAAAGCCTTGTGTGYCCTAAAGCTGTGTGTGCTGCTCTAATAGGGCATCGTCCTGTGCCCACAAGCTTGTCCATAACAGGGGAAAACTGATTAAAGGGGTTGTTCATGGGGAAAATCCACTCTGCTCCTTTGGAGAGCAAGCCCAAAGATACATTAATTCCCCAAGCTCCACCTGAGGCCCAAGCAGAGAACAGCCAAATCAGATATCAGTCCCTTGGACCTGGCAGGGCAGTGCCTGAAGTGACCTGGGAATGGTAATTTATGGGAAATAACACTCAAAACCCTTAAAAGGCCRGCAAAGGGATGTTGAAGGAAGTAAGCACTAAGGTGGACACATCTTCCCAAATTAGCCACAGCTTCAAAAGCACATCTGCTCCCTCAGGCTATTCAAACCCCATTCATTCATTCATTCATTGATCTCAGCCTCTTGTTTTTCTGTTCCCCCTGCCAAGAGCGAGCCTGTTCTCAGTGGATCCCTGGGAACTGTGRTGGCCCACGTGCAGAATGGATTTTGGGAGAGCTGTTGTGTGGCAGGTAGGAGGATGCTGACTTGGGAATCATTTATCAGAGCACTAATCAACCATGCAGTCGTTTCCTACTGCAAGCTCAGCCTCTGTCATCCTGAAATATTGAAACCGGGCAGACTTAAATGCTCTGCAAATACAGGCCCAGTCATGGGGAAAAATGAAAAGTGCCAGCCCCTGATGAATGACATTGAAGGCATTGTGGCAGTGTGGAGCTGAGTGAGTGTCTGATGCTCTGACTTGGTTTCATTGTGCTCCCTGGGAGCTGTGACAATCTGGAGCTGATGGGAGCTGGAGGGACTTGGATGAGCACATCCCATTTCCTGCTGCTGCCATCAGCATCCCAATTTTAGAAGCAGTTAATGGGAGGAATCTGTTTGGTGGGTTGGTTTCATTCCTCATTTTTACCTTTTATTTTCCCTTCTTTCTGCCTATCCAGCCCCCTCAGGAGACCATTCCCCAATCTGACTGCTGTGGWGGTGAGGAGCATTCACTCCTGGGAAGTTCTGTAGCCCTCACACTGCACCTTATGGAGCTGCTTTCCCTCCTTGGGCCTTCCCTCAGTCCCAGTAGGAGTGTCAACTCCATTCATTTTTACTCTGGCTAATCAAGCCAAGGTCTCTCAGTTCCCAATTTCCTTCTGTTCCCCAATTACCCTGGTAGTTATTTTCAGACCTGTTTTACTTGCTGACTTTTTTACAGCTCTGGTAGCCTTTGCTCAGCATTTCAAATGAGGTCATTACACCTTTGTACAGCAGCTTGAAAGCTCAAAATCATTCTCATAGATTCAATTCTTACTTTTTGTCRCTGCAAGGCAGCTTCAAATCGGTGTCTGCTCACCTTGGTGGTTGTTCAGTGAGTCTTCTATTCCACATGTTTACATGAGAAAGCTGCTACTTCCTGAGCCTGAGTTTGTACCTCGTGCTGCTGAGTTTTACCCTGTCCTGTTTTGCCTCATTGTTCATAAACTTGGGTTTGCATGAAGAAAATCAGCAGCTGACAAATGCTGGTAATAAAAGCATGTTGAGAGCTGCTCAGAAAAGAGCACTCTTACATTAATTCAGGGCGACAAAATAGATGAAGCAGATAAATCTGAGGATAGATGTTAATGTTTTATTTTGAAAAGTGTTTTCTCTGATTATTTTATGCTTGTTTTCTACTCTGAAGTGGAAGAGAGCAGCAGARCAGGGGCAAAACCCCCAAGCTCCTGGACTATGTTAAGCATATATGAAAAGCCACCTTTCAAAATTGATTTAGGAATGATAAAATTATTTTAAAACCTTTGTGATAACCCTGGATTTTATAACTGCATTTAATCCAGTAATACATTGAGATTAGTCTCACAGGCTTGGAGACCTTTCATGTTTTGGCTTTGTCTTTGCTCCTTATCTTCCAGCTTTACCTGAGCTCCTCATGGAATCCCATCTGAGGCAGAATCTATCCCACAAAAAGAGCCTGCAGATTGGGATCCAAAATTCCACAGGTCCTATTGCAACTCAGACAAGGTCCCCAGAGTAAAATCCCCAAATTCAGGTGCTGCTGAGAAGACATCTGACACTTTTACTGCAGAATATATTGGGAAAACTGCAAGTTGTCATGTTTAACAAAGCCCCTTTTTTTCAGCRAATAATCTCCAAATTTGATTTCTTGTCAGAAAGATTTGGGGGTGAGGAAAATTCTGCACAGAAGAAACTTCTAGTATTTACAACCACTTAAGCAATATATAGATTATGATATGTTTGCTGAGACTTTGATTCTTCCTGCACATTGGCCAAATAAAATTAGCATTGGATGAGAGACTTCAATGAAGCAAAGTGGGTGAATTTCATAGGAGGAGCTGAAATTTGCRTTTGGCACGTTACCCCACAGCTGAGGTTGTGATTTATCTGTAAATCAGCTTTAGGTAAAATTACAGCAAACCATGTCCTCCTGTCCTGACTTCTGCACAGCTCAGATGTTGCAGGAGATAACTTCCAGTTTCATTTCCAGATGTCCTGTGCAGCCAAKGGAGTGCAGAAGTCTTGAGCAAAGTCCTCTTGGATTATCTGATTTAATAACAGAGGAGAAAATTTTATTTCCTCTTGAGTTCTGCATTGGTGTAAACAGACATAACTTTTGACTTGTGGAGGCTGTTCTGGGTTGCTGAGACTGTGTCTCCAATGCAGGGGTTTTGTGGAGTTTCTGCCACAGAAAATGTAGGTTCTGTTAAATGGAAAGGGTGGCTCTGTTTAAAGGGAAATGTTTCCATTGTGCAGGGTAGGGGGAGAAAAAAAACAACAAAATGGCAAAGCCTTTCTCTTCCAAAACTTCATCTATTCATATTAAAGGTCATTAACTTTATTTTGTATGGAAAAAGCTCCAAAACATAAACTTGATGAAAAATGTAAGCATTTAAAAATTCCCTGCAAGAAAGAAGGTCCTTGTGGATTCTGGCACTGCAGAGTTACTACTGAGCTGGTTACAAATAACAAGTTTGAATCACAGAGGCCAGTCTAATTTAAGATCTGCCATTATCATCAGTGATTATTAATTTTGGAGGATTTTAGAGCAGGTTCTCAATGAACATGGAGTGTGCTAAATGCAAGGGGACTTTCTGGTGAGAAGTTGTCTTTCCTGGGATGGCAAAGTCCCCTTTGGATCCTTGAGCATTTATTAAGTCTTAAACAACAAGTACCAAAAATAGGAGCCAGATCCTCAACTGAGATTGGAAAATAGTTATTTTTGAAGGTGTTTTTTTTTTATTTATGGGCAAGGATGTTTCCTGACACGTGACAAGTCTGTTTTCAAGGGATCTGTGTAAAGCATTTGCCATAATGGCAAATTAATGTCTTTGTGCCAGCATTAAGACTTAAAGCCTCATTCAGCTTCATTAATGCAGCCAATTTGTTGTGCATCCCACCTGCATCATGCTCAAGCACACAAATGGCACCCTYGATGTTCTGTAATGATTGCCCATTCCCAGGCAGAGCAGGATGTATGGCATTAACATGAAGAAACAAATGCTTTCTAGTTAATTTTTTTTTTACCATATTCAAGGTAGGCAGGGTAATTAACATGCAGCAGGGTATGATCCAGATGACCAATTAACTTCAAATAGGTGTATTCTGGTAATTATTCCCCATATAGCAGTGCAAATATTAGATTAAGTTTTAGGAGTGAATTTTATGGATCTTTGAGTTTGAGTAATTTAAGATTAAATAAATTGACTGAAGTTCACCTGAAATTCTTGTTAAATCTCCAAACCACTTTCCCTTCCTTCTGCCCAAACACAGAACTGCTCGAGCCAGCACAGCCTGAAATTCCCAAAGAATCCCTTTTGCCACTGAGCTGGATACRAACCAGGAGGGATGCTGAGACACCCCTGGGCCCCTCTGCATTCAGGAGGTTGGGTTTGCTTTGGGTCATTTTCACATTGCACACATATCCAGCAAATACTCTGCAAATCAGTCAAGGCCATCAAGTTAATATCACTTAAACAGCCTTTAAATTAATAGTGAGTAATTGGCTGCATTGTAGCCACCAATTAAATGTTTCAGCAGAGCTGCTGGTACCTGGCACCCAGAGCTGCCTTGCTGACAGACCAAAGTTCCACATGAGGCATCCTTGCTTTTCCAGACATCCTCAGAACTTCTCATGGCCCTTTCCTCTCAAGATCCACCTTGGCCCATGCAAACCAATGAGTGCTGCTGTAAATTTCTGCTCATAAGTCAGCAGTTTGTAAATGAGAAGGTTGATGCATTTTAATATAATAATTGGATGGAAAATAAAAGTAAAAGCAGCTGTGGTTGTGCATTCCCAAAGCCTTTCACAACCCCCACCACAGGGAATCAGCTCCATGGCTCAGGAAATCCATAACTGTTTTCCAGCTGGTCAGATTGACACAAAGGAGGAAAGAAGAGTTAAACCCTTGCAGAAGAACCAAGTTCCATACTGACAAGTGCAGGAGAGAGATCTGGAAACCTTATTGAACAGTGCCTCTGAGTCCTGTGGTTCAGCCACATTTCCATTCCTAAGCARCCCCTCTTCTCTCTGTAGTCACACAATTATTTCCATGGTATTTGCATTTGTGGAGTTGCGAGAAGAGTGGATGTTGCCMCCCACATTGCAGCCCTTCCATTAGGAACATGAGTTAATATTGTTAATATTATTGCTATTAGTTAATAAGCACTGGTTGAGTCGAGTTCAGATTTTCATAGCAACAAATCCAACTGCCCAAAGGTGCTTAATCTCAATTACATAAATTCATCTCTAGCACATGAAGTGCTCTTASAGAGGTTCATACAAGCTGGTGCAATGAGCTTTTTTAATAGCACTATAATTGAGAACTCAACATGTTTCCAAGTGCTGTTTAACAATTAATTTGCCAAATATCAAATTTAATTTAACTATTTTCAGTCAAAATAGAGACACACATGGGAGATTTCAGGTGACTGGGTTTAACCCAATTGACATTGCATAGAGATGTCACAATAGCTGGATGTCATAAAGGAGGTTGGTTGTAATTAGTATTGGTTTGGCATTGAAGGCCTGTCTGCGTAATTTCTGAAAAACAGCAGATTTACAGCCCTGGCAAAGGTCACTCAGTATAGGAATAAGTCTGTGCCMCACCAGACTTGATACCAGCCTTTCAGAGCCTGAAAAATATCAGTGAGCAGTGTTCCTGTCAAACAGTTTCTGAAAAACTTAAACCTTTTTCATGTACAGTCTCTGGTCTCTCAGCAATCCCACAGGCCAGGCTGGGTGCCAGCATGTACCAAGCTGCCTTCTGAGGTACCAGCTCTCACCTTTATGTAGATGGGATGGGATTAAAAGCTGTGCTGCAAGAACTCTTTGATCACAGAAGCAGCTGAAAATTGTACAGGCTGCRTCTCTGAGCTGCTCTATGCAGTTCATCCAAGGCTGGCATCCTGCTCTGTCTCTGGCACCATTCTGCCATTCCTGCCTGCATCCAGCATGCTGATCTGAAGCCCAAAATCCAAGTTCCACATAAGCCAGCCATTTGCCTGAAACCCTGAGGATACTTTGGTATTTAAAAGTGGGTTTTTTCTGAGACATATCACAAGTATTAAAAAAGGGAAATTAAACAACTGCAGAGTGGATTTCTTTTTTCAAMGTTTGCAAAGGTTTTTATTATACATGAGGATATGAGGGGAAGATCACTATAATGAATGTCATAAGCCTTTGATTTACCTGCTTGGTTTTAGTCTCTTACTATTGAATTACAGTAATAAAAGGCTGGTCAGGACAGCAAGCAGGAAATGAAGCAGCAACTGGTGATAAAAGAAGCTTTTAGGGAAAATACATCAAGGGCCCTCCAGGAAACAGCAAGATGTTCTTGCTTCAGAACCGTTTGTGGGCCTGCTTCCTGTGGGGCTGACAGCCTTGGCTGAGTTTTGTTTCCTGCTTTATTCCCAAAGTTCTCCAAGGCTGGAGCTGGGGCTGCGCTGTCCTGCCTGTGCTGAGGCAGCAGCCCATGGGTGAGTTTGACAGGGGAACACTGAGGGCTGATGTCATTCGGGCAAACCCTTGCTGGGAATTTGTGGCCTTCATTTGTTTGCAGATGGGTTTAGATGATAGCAGGAACTGGCGTTTTGCAAAGTGCTGTTTTGTCACCTGAAGCAACTGTAACAAGCAAAGATGCTAAATGTAAATATTCCTGGAAGGRCTGGAGGTTCACTCTGCTGATGGCATGGGAATGGGTGCATGAAAATTAATTGCATGAGAAACCTACAGATTTGGCAGAGGAGTTGTGACAGTTGCTGATGTTTCAGTTGCTTTCAGTTCATGCTGCATCTGAAGTGCAGCATCAATGGGCCCCTTTCAAAAATGTTGGATGTTAAGATCCTCAGTGGATGATTTTCAAGGGCTGCTTTATTAAATCCYACCTTTCTCTGCAATGGTCTGATTCAGGAGCCTCCTCGTGACACAGAGGTGGCAGCAGGACATGTGAAAGCAGGATCCAGGCCCTATTTTGGGAAAACAATGTCATGCTGCTTATTTGCAGTCAGCCCCAGAACCTGGTGCTTTGCATCTGGAAAGTGAGCCACAAATTGGTTCTGGATGTGGTTCACTTTCCAGTGCATCTGGAAAGTGAACCACAACTTCAGAGGTTGTCCTTAGAGGCAAGAGGCAGTTCTGCTCTTTGGGGTGTACTTGTGGCAAAAATGGGATTTACCAGAGCAACAAAAACATCAAAGGAGCCACGGTAGGGCCCAGCAGCAAGGGATGTGTCTGACAAGGCTGAAGCAGTGCCTGCAGTGACAGTCCTGACCCTGCAGCAGTTCAGAGTTCCCTCCAAAGGGAAATTGGCTGTATCCTGGCACTGCTGAAGCACATCTGAAGGAGAAAGGACGGCACACTGGARTGTTGCTTTGCTCAGTAACAAGTGAGGGGAAATGCCAGTTGTTTATCAGCAGTTTGCAAGTCTGACACTTGATGGATGGCCTGAGAGCACTGCCTGGGCTTCCCCTGCTCCTCAGAGAGGCTCTGACTTGGCTCTGGCATTTGCTTAAGTCACAGCAAAGGCTGGGAATTACAGGCTGGGTGCTTGCATGCAAAGGAAATGCTCTAAAGCTGCTCGGAGAAGCTACAAAAGGGCAAGGGAGTGTATTTCAAAGAGAATTGTAGCAGTAAAATTTGATTCACTTGGAACATCTGACTAGCAGATGGTAAGGAATAAACTGGAGACTGTGAAAAGCGTGTGGGTGTGTCATGGGCACGAGTTCCCAGCAGGTGAAGTGTGGGACTGGTGTAGCACAAACCACAATCCCATCTCTGGAGCAGGAGCAGCCGCGACACTTTCCCAGACACGAGGGTGGCTCTGGTCTGTGCCAGCCTGGGGCCACAGGAGCCAGCAGAGCCTCAGCAGCCCCAGAAGGGCAGCTGCAGGGAATAATCTGGACTTGTTCAGTTGGTACTCCTGGTATATTCCTTTTGGGAGACAGGAAAGTGCTCCAGAGGGTGCAAAGTCACATTGGCTGTCACTTGTGCAGCCAGCAGCAAGTTAGACCTGTGCTGATGTGATCCTCCCAGCAGACCTGCAGCATCCTTCTCCAGGGCAGAGCTGCCCTTTCCAGAGCTCTGGATGGGAGCACAGAGGGCCTTTGGGTTTTTACATGGCAGGAGAACGTTCCTTGTTTTCTTCAGTTCCASGTGGCTCAGTGGTCTCTTGCTCAATAGCTCAGCTGGTCTGTTCTGACTTGACTCCTTGGATCTCTGACARTTTAAATGGGTTAAATGGGAAGAATTCATTGCTTTGATTCTTGGAGATATCCTATCTTTTGGGCATAAAACAGCAGTAGCAGTGAAAACTTCCTGACAAGTATATATATTTTTTWAAATGTTGTAAATGTGCTTTCCCTGTGTTCTCACCTGTTGTTTATCCTCAAGAAGGTAGAACATGGGGAAACTTGTTAATGGACCTCACAGGAATGAAAAYGGAGAGTTGCTGCAATGTTTAGTTTGTGAAAGAGGGCAGATATTAGCCTTGGGAACCATACTTTTAATTATTAGTCACAAACTTTGCTTTCAAGGCTGYATAGAATTGGAGAAATATCACCCATGGAGCTGTGCTTGCACAGAGAGGAGGTTGCATAACTGGGCTGAGATGACAAAAAGCTGTTGCTGGAATCACACCTGTGTGTCTGTGGGGAATTGTGATTCCCTGTAAAAAATGCAAGGGATGCATCTATAACTGAGGGATGTATCAATGACTTGTGTAAATAACAAATCATTCCAGTTTTCAAAAGCCCTTGCAGAGCAAGGGATAAACCTGTGGCAAATTCAGCTTGGCAAGTGCAGTCCTGTGGTTTTTACACAATATTCAAAGCTTTCTTCTTCATCATCTTCAGCTCTTCACACCCTCCTGGAGACTGGCTGAACACCCCCAGCCCCCACGTGTATTTGGCAGACATTGGGGTGCAAGGAAGGGATTAAAAAYCACTTCTGGGAGCATGTATGGGAGGTTTCAGAGTATTTCTGCCTCTCCTCATAGTCAAAAACTTTTTAGACATAAAAACTTCTGGAAAAATAAATGTTCTGTGTGCTGGTGTAAAGAACGTGTAAGGCAAGCTCTGAAAGGGAGGAGTCAAATAACAATAGTAATAGGGAAAAAAAGTAAGAGGGATTAAAGCCAATTCTAGGGAATAAACCTTTACTCTTGTGCTTTAAAGCACACCTATCATAAGGTATATCTTTAGTTGCATGGTTTTCATGAGGCATAATCACATAAAGCTTTCAGAGAGTTCATCCTTTGGAGTACTTTTCCTTATCAGGGTTTTAAAAACACCCCCAAAACCACCCATATTGCTGGATTACATTTTCCCATCCAGCATTGCAGCATATTCCTGTCCCATCCATCCTCAGGCTGTTCACTTGTGTCTGTAATGTTTTGCAAGGATTTCACTGAAGTCAGTTAAATTAATCTGGATTTACCCTGAGAGTTTGCAGAGCAAGAGCTGCTACATCTCATTTTTAAGRGTTCTCTCTTTTTCAAACACAGGCCCTGCCTATAAAGGGGTGTGTGGTATTTTCAGGGTCCCCTGTCATGAGGAGGAAAGATGAATCTGACTCCATGTTCTTAGAAGGCTAATTTATTATTTTATGTTACTGTATTATATTAAAGAAYGCTATACTAAACTATCCTAAAGACTAGAGAAAGGATACRGACAGAAGGCTTAACAAGATAATAATGAAAAACTCATGACTCTCTCCTGAGAGTCTGACACAGCTGGACTGTGATTGGTCATTAAGTTGAAACAATTCACATGAAACCAATCAAACCTTTGGATAAACAATCTCCAAACWACATTCCAAAGCAGCAAAACACAGGAGCAGCAAATCAGATAATTATTGCTTTCCTTTTTCTCTGAGGCTTCTCAGCTTCCCAGGAGAAGAATCTGGGCAAGGGATTTTTCCAGAAAATATGACGGTGGCAGGGGTGGGGGTATTCTTTGGGAGGAGGATGTAGGATCAGCTGGCTGCTGCTGTTTTTTCATCAGTGAATGGACTTTCCATCAGGGCAGTCATCAGAGGGACACCCAAAGCAGCTTTTCCTGAAAAGGGAGAGGTAAAAGGGTGTTAGATGTGGGCCTCCAAATAGACATACAGGGTCTGTGGTTAACCCAGAGGAGTTGTGTGTGTTTAGTACCACTGGACAGGATGGAAGCCAAGTTCCCAGTTCAGGAGGGTGCAGGATAACTGCAGAGGTGGTGGTAAGGAGTGCACATCTGACATGGTGTAGGTGATACACAGGAGAGCTAAAAATACCTCATCCCCACCAATGTGCAACAGACATCTTGTTAATTATGCATCTTTTAAACTTGGTTTGCAAATTGGCTTAATAATATATAATCATGATTTACTYAGAGACAAATTAACATTTGACTTTGAATTTTGGATAAGTGACCTGCGTTCCTGGTGTGTTGTTATCATGGAGCTCATGCTTGGCACTTCATGGTTTTTAGGTCAACCATGTGAGCACACTGGAGCCTTTTTCTTCCTATTTTGTAAGCTTTAACCTAAATCATGGCATTAAGCAACCTTATGTGAATCTGGTGATGCTATTTATGAAAAGCACACATGACACGTTCCTTTTTCCTTCCAATCCAGCCAGTCAGTTGCTGCTGAGTTTCTGGGTTTGTGTATTATTGATCACATAATACAATAATTTTTGTCAATAAACAAAAATCCCCACATTGCCCAAGTTAAGATGTGTTTGTGACACGAGGAACTGGCCTCAGCAGTTGGGTACACGACAAACTGGGGTGTGTGGAAATCTAACACACTGAAATGTGAGCTTCTCTTTTGTTTTGAAGAAAAAAGAAATTGCTTTTGAAAAGTCAAAATAAATCTTAACTACCTGTTTCCACTGTGATCCACATTCATTTATTTCTCTGTTTGCTGTGGTTCTTATATCTGTCAAAACTTTTGGTAATCAAGGAGTCTCAAAACACAAGGCCTGGCAGCCTGACTGCAGTGTCAGAACACTCACAAGAGGGGAGCACAAAAAGGAGGTGAGAGCTGCACTGTGRCCATTTAATAATCAAAATCAACTGRTTGAGCAGGAAAAGCACATTCTGGGTACTTTTTCTGCTTTATTGTTTGCATGCTGYTGCTCCAGTTGCACAAGGCTCCTGGGAGTCTCTATAGTTTATAGAACATGACTCATTGGTCTTTTGACACTGAGCTGTTTGACACAGAAATTTTTATTTGTACTTCCATGGAGAGATGTATGTGCAGATAAAGGTTACAGAGGGAGGTGAGTGGCCCTCAAATTGTCTTAACTTTAAAAAGTCTGTTCTGCTCTATAATGTTAAATAGGATGGCAGTGATGTCCCTTCCAGAAGGCTCAGAACGTTCCTCTGTGTTTGTGTACATACAGCCAGAATGGGGGTAATGAAAATAACATTTACTGGCTATTTACTTCTCACATAACCAAAACTGGCAGTGGAACAACCCATATTTGACAGTGCCTTATTCAGAGAGCCTGATTGTAAACCAGACCTGCTTCTCTTCAGCTTGGCTTAGCAAGCAGGTAGGAAAATTAAGCAAGGGAATGTGACCATAATGGAGTGTTCTTCCCTTTCCCTTCCCTTTTCCAATCATTATTGTGGTGCCAGTGATCTCAGGCCCTTTGGCCACTGCCTTTTAGGAGGGGTTTTGGGTTTATTTTTGGTCAGTCTCCAGCAACACTTAATGGGAAGTGCCCTAAATATATTTGCACGTGAACACTCAGAGCTCGGCAGCAAACTCCCCCAGGCTTTACTTAAACATTTCGTAGGTTCAGAAGTGGAAAGGCAGGAAAAGCAAATGCTGAGGATAACGAGGAGATCTGTGCCAGGTAGGATCTCCTGGGAGCTGCTTGGAGGCAGGGAATGATTTTATCTCCCCACTGCTCTCAGGAGCCACGAGCATTGCTGCTYTCATTCCATTAGAGAGGAGCACAAAGGAACCAGAGCTGGGCTGTGTGAGGGTCAGACTGTGGCCATCCCTGTCCTTTAAAGAAATTTATTCAACTGTACATGATTAATTTTTTTTCTTCCAGTGCATCACTTAGAGCCACTGAGAGCATTTTGCCCAGAAGCACAGTAGCTACTTTCTTAGCTGCAAAAACCAGTGGGTRTTTAAACTTCCTGGAGCCTCAGTAACCCCAAAGCAGCCCCTTGCTGTGACCCCTTGCTCTGCCCCTGCACTTTGGATTCTTGTTGGAGTTCTTATTCAGGGGTTTATCTCAAAGACATAGCAAGAAGACTCTGCTATTCCATGTCCAGAAGACATTCCTGACCAATGGCTAAAAATTTCTCTAGTTATCTCCAGGTGTTTCAGAATTTTAAAATTGCTGTGGAAAAGCACAGATKGTTTGGGGCAGAGCTGGTTGACATTCTGTCCAAATGAGATGATTTAATGGGTGTGGAAGGAGGCTGCATACAGGAGTCAGTCATGCCAACCTGCTAATGACCTCAAATGATTATAAATAGCCTTGTGATAACTTGAAGTGATAGCTTCTCAATTTTGAGTGGTTTTTCTGTGTCTGAGGGCAAAGATCTGTATTTTGGTGTTTAAAGCCCTCATTCTGTACTCATCTGTCTTGAWGGGGAGGTAGGGTAGAGAAGAAAGGGAAAAGGAGGTTGCTGTCAGTCCCCACTCTGCCCTGGGTGCTGATGTAAAGGTGTCAGTAAGGCAGTCATGGTTGGAACCCGTACAGGGATGGAGAGTCTGGGATTTCCTGATGCAGCTTTCAGGCTTCTATTGCTGATCCTTGCATTTCGTGCACCTCAGATTTCAGTCAGGCAAATCTTCCTGAGAGGAGAATAAAAGGAGTTATAACCTACATGGGACCTTTCAGTTGATTAAATTTTTCATCTCTGAGGAAAACCCTTTTTAGAGGTTGGGAAAACAAGGTGGTAAAGTGTGCCTAATTACAGTTGACTCCAGTAGACAAACTTCAGTTTTAGYCTGGAAAAGTTGAAAAGGAGTCCATGGTTATTTTAAAATTAATTATCACTYTTCTGAAGTCCTGCTGAAAAAAAAATAACAGCTAGGCAAAACCAGGCAGTAAATGACTCACAGATGAGGCAAAATCTACCATATGTCAGCTACACCTCAGAGCCAGTGGGGTGCTGCCTTTGTTTGTGTCAGTGGGGTATTTTTGCTGATGTTTCCAGGACACCTTGTGCTTCCCATGGCAAAGCCCCGGCACTTGGTGGGTCAGGAACAGCACTGGCCTGCCTTTTTTGGTTTTTTATTTTACAGTTAGGTGCTGAGGCTCTCCCAGCACTTAAAATTATAATGTAAATATTTGAATTTTTATTTTTCATAATTGATCACCTGACTTTAACATCTGCTGAGTACAGGAGATGAGGGAGCTGAGGGAGAAGAAACACATGTGTGGATCTCCTCAGCAGGGTTTTGGCTCAGCTCYCCTCAAATATTTCCTCCTGAGGTGGTGGTGCTGAACGCGTGGGCACTTCCTCCCTGGTGGCAGCAATGCCGTGGCTGCTGAAGGCTTTGATGTGCTCCAAGTCATTTACACYGCCTGAAAGCAGGGAGCAAAGCTTGCTGAGAAAGCAGGGAGCAATTCTCTGTCCAGCAGGCACAGGGCAGGTGGAAAYTTCCTTGGGACATCCCTGGAAAAGGGAAACTTGCAGTCAGGCCTGGCACAGCCTGKTGTGGGACTGAGGGGTGTGATGGCTGGAGGTGGCTCTGTCCCTGACCATGGCACCCCCAGCCAAGGACAAATCCCATGAACCAGGAGGGACAGAAAGCTGACTGAGGTTCTTGCCTTGGAGAGAGGAAAAGAATTCTGCCTTCCCTCCTTAGGAATAGGGAGATTTGTCATTTTAAAGCTCTGTTTCTGGTCACTGTTTATCCACACCCTTCCAAGCATTGCACAGGCTGTTAAAATGAGTGCAGCATCCAGGAGTGCTTTGTCCAAGAAGCTGTGTAGCAAAAAGGCACCAGAAAACGCTGTAGTGGAGCCTCAGGGCAGGAAAGCAGCTGCTCCAGCAGTGATGAGGATTCTCTTCTTTTGGCTCCCTTACCTTCTTTGCCCTCATAGATGACAAACAGAAAGCAACTGTCAYCTCCTCGTGCAACTGAGTGACTTGCAGGAGCAGCAACAGCAGCTCAGTGTTGCTATGGAACACCAGTGAGATACTTGTTAGTGGGCTTGGCTGTTTGTGGAGCTGGTGTTGGAGCTGCAGTGGGGGTTTCCCTGTTGATCCATGTTACAGGAGGCTGCACYACGGACAAGGATCTAAAATTGTATTTTATGGGCTGGATCAGCAAATCTTTTGAAGTTCATTGATTAAAGCTCAGCACAAAGTTATTTTTGGATGCCAGTTCTGACCTCTCCCTGACTTTGCAGAGAGAGTTTAGAGAAACCCTAAAGTGTGCCCCAGACTTGGGTTGGTACCGAAGGGCAGAGGAGGGTGGTGGCCAGGGGGGACACTGTGAAGCACAGCTGTGACAGGCACCAGGCACTCCCTGTGGAGCCCAGAGGGATGTGGCTCTGTGTTTCCTGCAGGGGCTGCAGGGAGCTCCTTGGGCAAAAACCTTGTGATTCAATGAATGAGACTCTGTCAGACTTCCTGGACAGTGAGCTTGATGTGGTAAAAGAGGAATTGCAGAGCTCTTGGAGAAAGGCAGAATCCTTGTGAAATCTGCAGGTATAAGAGCTGCCAGAAAAGCTTTRGATGCATTGGACTAAATTCAGCAAAAGTTGAGAGTGAAGTTTCAAGAAGGAATTAAGGGAGAGAAAA
Source organism: Cardinalis cardinalis (assembly GCA_014549065.1). Lineage (NCBI taxonomy): Eukaryota > Metazoa > Chordata > Aves > Passeriformes > Cardinalidae > Cardinalis > Cardinalis cardinalis. Next base: position 598,005 of record JACDOX010000093.1, read on the forward strand.
CATCTAAAATAAATATCTGACARTGATTGCCTATGTGCTGGAGGGGCAGACAAGAAGAGGCACAAAAAAAGTGGGTGAAAGCATTTTATGGAGACTGGAAATCCTTTGTGCTGTGAAGCTGCTCTCTTGTCCTCTTGCTTGAGGAGGGACTCAATATTTGTCTTCTGGGCCCAGCTGAGAGGCAATGTTCCATGTGATTGAGGAGATCAACACAATTCACCTAATTCACCTTGAGAAAGAAAAATCAGACATCACCTGTGATTAAACCAATCTGGGGCCATTCTGTTCTGTCTCAGACATTCCACAATCAGAAGAACAAGGGAGCATCTTCAGCTGGGTTCTTTGCTTTATAAGAGACGTGGGATGATTTATTTTTCACCAATCAATCAATGTATTAAATGTACAACCAATGTATTTGCAATGTACTTAAACTGAAACTACACAACAAGGCTTTAAGTCAGTACTATGAAAAAAATCAACACCAAAAAATACCCCAAAACATGTCCCCCCAACAAAAAAATACCCAAACAAGCCAAAAAATCAACCACACAAACAAAATCAACAATCAAACTAAAAAAAATTTCAACAAATGAGAAATCCAGAAGGAATGGTAAACRTTCTCTTATTGGTGTCCTTGGAGAACTGTCACCTCTAAATGTTACAGGGTGGTGGTACAGACAGGTTTTTGTCATGAACATCTCCAAGAATGATTATTTGTCCTCAATCATTGCTTGATGAGAGTCCCCTTCCCTCCTGGTCAGTCCAGGAACACCGTGCACAGCTCCCTGGGATCAACCAGGGAACTTTGTATTCGTTTCAGGCTCATTATTTTCCATGTGGGGAAAAAGGTGGAGACATGTAATAAGGTCAGTGACCCTTGGAGGTGGTTCAAGTTCTTCTCTCTGTAGTTAATGAGCAAAGTAGGCAGGAACCTAAAGATGAAGGTGGTTATGGCTGTCAAAAGCTGCATAAAAGTGACTGAAAGTCTAAGACTAAAATAATGATTTTGTGTATAATTAACAGGAACTTCTCAACAATCGGCGGTCATGTTCCTAGGAAGGTGATGCAGGTATTTGGTTATTTGGCTTCAGTCAGACTTCAGGTGCTAAAGACAGAATCACAGCTGATGAAACAGCACAATTTAAAATCACTGATTCCTGCCTAAGGAGCTTCCTTAGCATCTCTCAGGGAACTCATTCCCAGCCCTTGTGGATCACGGTACTTGTGATTAACAGGGATGAGAGAACTCTCAACGTGAGGCTTTTGAGTTGGAAAGAAATGCACAGCTTCCATCCCAAACTGCCTTTTGTACACTGCTAAATGCAGTATCCCAAATCCTGAGAGCAGTTTTTCCCATTTTGTAGAATGAGTTGCTAACATCCAATTTTTACCTGCTGGAGAAAAATCCTGTCAGGCATTTGCTGTGCTATCTTGGCACACACTGTATATGTGGTGTCACTAACTTCTGTGTTGGGAGCTGTGGAACTTGTTCGTGGCAGGGATCAACCTAAGGATGTTTGTGTTCTACCCCCGTGTCTGCGTGGATTTGGGATACTCGGGAGTGTCTTTGCTGTGCCCGCTGGTTTTGTGGGACACTTTTATTGCCACGGATTGGCTGTTAAGTCTCTGTTTACTCAGCCCCTCTGCTTTGTTTTCACAGTTCTGCCACTGCCAAGCAGCCCAGAGAGACCGATTCCTGAGCCCAGCGATCCTGCCCTGACAGCGCCGCTGACAAACCCCGGGAAGGGGCGAATGAGCCGCGGGAAGCGCTCCCTCCCCGGCCGCTGCCTCCCAGAAGATGGAGCTGTTTCCCTGACACAGCTGATGGAGAGAGACCTTGTAAGTTCAGTAGCACGTGCAGTTGGGGAATTCTTGCAGATGTCAGAGAATTCTTCACAGCTGAGAGAAAGAAAGAAATGAGCCTGCTGGCCRTAATTATTTTATTATAAAAAGGGGGTTTATTTGGTTTTTTATCTCAGTAAATTATACTTCTTAACAATAGTAGTACATGAAAGTGAGTTCAGTTATTAGAGTCCAGATGCCAACCATTTTTTTCCTTTGAAGGTACACACGATTCTTGGCAGATTTAGGTATATTAAGCATTGCAATTTTCTTGAGTTTATCACTTGATTAGAGAGGGAGTGATTTGTTTTATTGAGAGCAATCACTCCCTTTTTCCTGGAAGCAAATCTATTTGTTTCTCTCTGGGATGGAGAGGGGGTATTTATTTCTACCTGTGAATGATAAGGCTGGGGGRATTTTAAATTTCCACATTAAAAATGAGGTGAAAAAGTAAAGAGCATAGAAGATTGAAAGCAAAAGATGGATGATGCTTCTTGCTCAAGGAGGGATGGTTTGTGGGAACCCACAGTCCCTTGAGTTGGGGCTGAGCAGCAGAGCCCTCCAGGGATCAGATGATGAAGGAAACTGTAAGTATGTGGGGATTTGAAGACATTTATAATGTGCTTGTGTGTGTTTAGTGTCTGATCTTCTTCCCTTAAAAGCAGAGTTAACCCTCTCCCTCCTTCCCTTCCCTGCTCACCCCCAAACCTGGGAAAAGGCTCTTGGTCTCTCGAGGCCTGGACACACTGAGGAGTCCCTCTGGGAGCTGGACAAAACTGCTGCCAATGACACCCACCAGCTGTCAGTGTCTCAGCCTTGCTGTGAGGGCTGCTGGGAACATTTCACTTTCCATTTTATTGCTGCAGATCAGATACTGGTTTTTACAGCTCGCATGTGTGCTATCTAAACTGCAAAAAAGATTAAGAAGAAGGGAAGTTTTATAAGCACTGACGTGGTTGTCATGACTACCTAGGCCACTTTGCTGGTGCTTTACAAGTCTTTCACTTTATCTGTCTAGCTTTTATACAAAAACACCCCACATTTATTTTTGCATGAGAGTCTGGAGGAACAGGGCTCAAGAAACATCAGTAAGCATCAATATGTGTGTGAGGTATGACATGCAGGTGAGGCTGAGGCTCATCCCCCCAGTCAAATCACAAATGTCTGTGTTAAATTGTGTTAAATGCCTTGGACAGGGAGAGAGCCAGGTCCAAGGTATCTCTGCTTTTGTCTGAACTGACAAGATTGGAGTGCTGGCTCCAAGTGACCAGGCTGCTCTGGCTTACTGGTAGGTGGTGTCCTCCCTGAAGCTGTCAGCAATAGAAAGTTTGAATTTATAGATAACATATTCTAAAAGAGCCTCCCCATCTCTTTTTTGAAGTCTGTAAGCCTCTGCCACAGGCCTGTAAGGCTTGAACAGCTGGCAAGTGTGAATGCTCTCTTGGAAAAGTACAGCTGAGCTTCCAAAGCCTTTTTTGGTGGTTTGGGGGCTTTCTTTTTCCTTTTTTCTGTGAAGTAAGGGTTTTCTCAGTGACAGAGTCGTGGATCATGTGCAAGGGAACAACCAGAAGCAGGAGTAATCTGTGTGTAAATGTTAGCATATTCCTGGTGCTTTATTTCAGGCCAGCAATGGGTAATCACAGGGAGAACAAGGAAAAGCACTAAGTGTGTTTGGAAAAAGAAAAGATGTACCATGCTCTGGGCACAGGGTCTCCAAAACAACGAGGGGCAGTTTGAGATAAAGTTTTGTTGCCAGGAGACTGTAACCATGAAACAGAAATGCTGATTAGCTGAGATACTTGTGAGATGATGAAAAAAGACATCTCGGTGTCTGTGTTATGTCAAAAGCATAAAACAACACACTTATCTTGGATAAGCTGAACACAACAATGCAGATCCTAACAGCAGGAAATCCAGCCCAAGTGGTCRCAGGCTGATTTAAAGTTTAAGAACATAGCTGGAGTTGGTCATTAAATGCCCCAGGAGTTAAATTATTGGAGGAGGAGGAAGATGAAGATAAAGAGGTGAAATGTATGCAGCTCTGTCATTCTTTGAGCACTGAATCAGCCCAAACCTGTTGGAGAATGGGCAGCTGAAGTGAGAGGAGTCTCTGTAAGCTGTATGTGCACAGCTTTGTGCTTCCCTAAGGAGCCTGGAACTTCTGAAGAGGATCATTACAGCATAAAAAAGCATTTTAAGTTCCAGGTGGGCATCAAAGAGAAAAGTTTAGGAAGAAATCTGAAAGAAATCAAATGAAAGGAAACAGGGATAGAATTTCAGAAGACACAGGTCTGGTCATCAGGTTCCTGTAATGGGAATAGGAAGAGAGTAGCTTGCAAAAAAAGAAGCCCTCTGTTAAAAATCTCTTTTATGTTCCCCTGGAAAGGCTGCCATGGTCAGAGGAAAAGAAAATTGTCCACCATGCTGGGGCAGGTTTGCATTCCTCTCTGTCACTTGGTTCCTGGCAAAGCTGGCAAATGCATGTGTAAGAGAAAACATCTGCAAATTCTCCTGGAGCTGGTGCAGATACAAAGGCAGTTTCAAATAAAACCATTTCAATGTGCTCGTTTGCTCTTTTTGTATGGTGACAATCTGGAGTTGTCAAAGCGTTTGCAACTCCTGAAAAAACTGTTGACTACTCAATCATGTTATTAGAATAAAATCAATGATTCATACTAAGAATTCCTAAAAATTGCAAAATGTAATTTAATTATTTTGCCAGCGGGGAAATGGTGAAGAAATGAGTTGTGCTTGCTTAACTTAATTTTTGTTTCTTAGCACGAGGTTTGTAATTACTTTAAGCAAGTAAGTTATTTGTTTCTATTAGCAGTAATTGACGAGTAAATGTGATAGTGACATATTTTCTCCTGGAAAACTCTACTAGCAAGTCCCTGTAGTTAAGGGCTCTGAGCAAAATTCCCATTCCAGGTGGGTTTCCAGTGTGTCATCCCAGAGACTCAGCTGTCCTTAGCATAATGCACCCCTTAGTAATTGGGAGCTGCAGGTCCCTGTTACTGCAGGGACCCCCCTGAAATCCCAGTGAGAGCAGGCAACSCTAGCAAGGTAAGGAGGTTTTATTGCTGTTTCTCAGCTATTCTGTTTTATTGTGRCTTAGGCTGCTCTGCCAGAGACAGAAAACAGGCCTGGATTTCTGTTTTCTACCTGTGGGATAGGTGGAATTTGGAGTGTGTTACTCCAAGGCTTTCCTTCTGGGACACTGCTGCTGGTTTGTAATTCCCATCATGGGGGGGTTGGATTCACAGTGTCTGTGAGCAGAGTTCTGCCAGTTCCCAGCTCCTGGGTCCCTGTGCAAACCTCTCCAGATGCTGCTCCCAGTGCTTTGCAGTAATGGCTGTGATTAGCTGCTGCTGCTGCTGCTGCTGTATTGATTGATACCAGGTTAAAGACAACCTGTCAGGCTTGGCTTCCTTGAAAAATGCGTGGCAGAGGCTGGATRCTTCCAGGAACTGTTTGTCACTGGGTATTTGCTCCTGTAAACAACTGCTGGTAGCTGCCTTCTGRAAATGCTAAATAAAACTGCAATGTCCCCTGCCTTGGGAAACCACAGCGTGTCCTCAGAGCCCCACAGGAGTCACTGGGRTGGCTTTTAACATCCTGTGGCACAGTTAGTAGGGAATGCCCAATCCCCTGCAGCTCACAGATGGCCCTGTAGCTCCTCAACGCTGAAAGTCATCAAGCAATCTTAAAAACCCAGAGTTCATAAAAATTAAGGGGTTTCTCATAGGCAGAGTTCATCTCAGAGAACATGCCCTGYGTAGCTCACCCCCAAGTAGCTCAGGAGTGAGAAATTACAGAAAAAAAACCAGACTGGAAAGACACACACAAATCCTCAGGGAATCATAGCTGCCTGTTTTCTCTCTTCTCAATTCAATTGTTTCCTGCCACGAGGAGATGTAGGAAAATAAACAGAATTAGCACCCGGGAAAGGACAATGCCGATTGATGAGTGCATTGTGTGGCAGCAATCTCTTCATTGCGCTGGGAGGTGACAAAACCCGTTCCTAATGAGGGCTTTCATTGCTTGGAAACTCAGCCGCTGCTGATCAGCCCCTCACGGATTAGGGATGCTCAGGAGCAGCCAACTATGTGCAACAAAGGAGTACATTTTCTCAGGATAAAAAAGCAAGCTGAGGATTACAAGGACCCAACAGTCTTTATCTGCAGAAAATCCTTGTTTCAGGTCTCTTACCTCTTCTTAAAGGCTTGGAATAAATAACATTGATTTCCTTTAAAACTTAATGTGTTCACTGTTAAAGTATTCACACAKCTTAGAAAAGAGAAGGGATTATTTTGCTTTTAAGCCTTCCTTCAATGCRAAAAGAGGCCTATTCTGCCAAATTTGTCTACAAAATATAAAATTTTAGACAGATATTATATATAYTTATACTTTTCTGAGCTGATCTTTCTCACCTCCTAACTGGAGGTGGAAACATACTTGGAAACTTTCCAGTTCCCATCTCTTTGTATCAATGCAGATGCAGAAGGCCCTTAAGTTGGGATCAGTGGAGTTGTTCCCTTGAGCTCTTTTCCCTGCCTCACCTGCCCTTTGAGCTCCTTCCTGGCAGTGATACCTCTTGAGTCCAAAGGAAATCCCTGAGTGAAGGTTCGTTGTGTACAGTCTCTGTTTTATTTTGTGGTTTCCAAGTGCTGTTCTCCCAGCCAGTCCATAACATCTGGCTGCATTCATCCACTTGGCACAGACGCTCTCTTTTAAGTGCTCTGTTTCTGCAGAGTCATGGAAGATTTTCTCAGGAGCTGACCCACAGCAAAACATATCCTGGGAGAGCAGAGCAGCCGTGGATCACCTGCGGGGGCACAATTGATCCCAGTACCTGCTTTACCGGCAGGGGGAATCGAAGCCTTTCCCCCCAGGGCTTTGCCTGACTCGGAGCTGTCTCTCCATTAAGGCCTCGCTGTCAATGCTGCCCTCAGACTGGAACAGGATGCACTCAGTGGGGGAACAGCCAGCCCTGGCAGGCATCGTGAGCACTCTTTGCTCTGTGAGTGAGTGCTGGGCTCTCAGATGGAGATAATCAGGAGCCATGTTAATACCTCACTGCTCCAGGCATTGGGGTTTGYAGAAATTCCCTGTACTTGGAACACTGCTGCCACATCCAGAGTTCAGCTGTGGCTTGTAAGCTGCTTAAATATTAAATGGTTATTGATTTCTTATCCTGGGAAACTTGATTGTTTAAGCCAACTGAAAGCTCTGCAGGTCCTTAACAAAACTGGAAGCGATGGGTTTGAAGGGAGAATAGGGCAGAGCAGCTGGAGGGGATAATGGCCATTACTGCAACCCGGGTGTTACTGAATGCCAGGCACAATAGCCTGGAAATCCTGGATTGCCTTGGTCTGGTGTGGAYTTGGGACCAGCACAGGGCTCCGTGGCTGCAGCAGCAGTTTGCTGGTAGAGGATATTCTCACTAAAGGCCTTTGCTCTACAGTTAAACTGGGGTGCGTTTTGGATTTAGAAATAAGRCTGTTCTAACTCAAAGGCTGGGGCTGAGGGACATTTCTTTCTCCTGTGGTTCAGGYTCTCTCTCAGTGGCTTATATCCACTACAAAGAGTTTCCAGGAAAGGTTATTCAGCATTAAGTGTTCAGCCCTTGGAGACCTCCRGGGAAGAAGCCAAGAAAGTGAAGTGCATATTTTTGCAGAGTATTTTTCCATCCAGCCCTGGCCCTTTGATCTGAAATGTGTAACCTGTAACATGCCTATTCCATAGCAGCATATCCAAGAGCCCTCAGTTTAAGTTCAGGTGTTGAATAGAGAAGAGTCATTTGCAGAGGTGGATTGAAACTTCTTCAGAGTTTTGAAAGATTCTGTTTTAATGAAATTCATTTGACTRTCTGTTTCAGATTACAAAATCTATGCTGCATACTTTTATTTTCTCACTTGATTTCAGCAGTGTCTGGGTTTGCTATCGCTCTCCAGGCTGTATTTTTTCTTTATTTTAAAATTGTCAGATATTTAAAAATGAGCAAGCTCCTGATTAATAACTAATTGGCTTTAGCAAACAGCTCTTGCTGGGTGGTTACCTTGAGCCAATTCTTATTAGTATTCCAACACACGCAGGAAGTGTTCTCTCTCTTTGGAGGCTGATGTTACATCTCTTTAGCCACTTATAAAATAAAGCTAAGTGAATTAGTATTGATTCCCTTACTTGTAATAACAGGAATGCAACCTAATCGCCTCTCCAAATCACCCAGGCATTCCTGACTGAGGCTGGAATGGAAAAAATGTATRGAGAGAACAGGAAATTTGTGTTGCTGAGGGCAACTCTCTCTGACAGGCACTTCCCCAGGCASGGCTTGCTCCCCACCTGGGCAGTGAGAAACATTTTGAATATTACAGGTGCTAGGTACAAGAAGTTGTTTTTCCTTCCATGGTGTCTTAAATTATATTTGGGGTTTATATTGACAGCAAAGATTAATTAATATTTTACAGGCTTCACTCAGAAGTTCAGTTCCCCAAAGCATTTCTCCTGTTTTGTTAAGCTCACACTCCCACTCTCTGTGAGAGTGTTTGTCCTTTATCCATTTTTCTGAGCAGGTCAGGAAGTTTATTACTCTTATTACAGGCTCTAAATGCAGGTAAAGTGGAGAGGAAGACAGATATGAAGTTATTGAGATTTCCTGAGCAGCTTCGTCCTTTTCCTGTCTGAATAATTCTTCCCTTCCTCAGTCTTAAGGAGGCCAAACCCTCCTCTCTTCCCTCCCCTCTTCCTGCAATCCTGGAACATCAGAGCAGAACACTATGTTATGCTGGACCATTTACAAAAGTTCTGTGCATACTGAAAATCCTCTTGCAGGGCTCAAAATACCTGCGCTGCTGCCAGAAATGCTGCTGCTGTTCAAAAAATAAAATCATTTAATTTAAAAAGAAACCATACCAGAATAGAATTTGTCATTAAGAAATGCTGACCAGCTTTTCTGATCAACCTACTTTGTGCCCAGTGTTTGACTGRCTACAGGAAGCTATTCCCAGGTAATGCTTCTCTTGGTAAAGGTCACACAAGTACCCCAAAAATGCCATGCACAGCTTTTGCAGGGCATTTAGAACCTAATCAAACCCAGCAAGGAAAGGAGCCAYTTGCAAAGGAGATGAAGTCAGGTTTTGAAATATTTAGCCTAAACTACTGATGTTTACACACAGCTCAGTTTGGAGAGAGGTTTGTTCCTCACTGAGCTTTTCCAAGTGCAGTTCTTCCASTCTTCATTGCCTCAGATTTCCAAAACTTAAGGCAGAATTGCATCTTCAGTGGAGGTTCCATGGAATGTCCCCTGCTGTGACATCCCAGTGCTCCAATGCCGTGTCCCCCTGCCCTGGGCATGACACACCTGCTGTGCTTCCCACAAAACTGGTCTTGGATGATGCAGAAAAGTAAAAAGGGACCCACCCAGCCTCCAGTTTAGTGTMACTTCCAGATTTATTAATTCTCTTCCAAAACCCTTTGATCAARTAATTCTTGTAGTGGCTGTTTGTGTGCAGTGGGCAGGGACAGACATTGGAATCAAATGAGAAATAAACTTCCTTGGGGAGACCGTTCTCTTTGAGTGAGCAGTAACCAAGGTGTGTTTTAGGGGACAGAAAAAGGGAAACCTCTCTTCAGAAACCCCTTGCGTCTCTTAAAATGGAACACTCAGTGCATTTATGCAAACAYGAAAGTGATAATAATAAACTTCCCTGTTCCTCATGCCCCTTTCTACGTAATCAAACATCTGTTCAGTTTCCAGAGTGACRCTCCCCACCTGCTGCAGATGAGCCCAGAATGGTTGGTGCTTTCATTCCAGAGAGCTTTCACAACACAAGACAGAACAAATCTATTCAATACTCTTTTCATTGCTGTCGGTTTTGTGATGCCAACAAACTCTGCAGCAATTTGCTATAAATGCAATGGTAGGGAAGGAATTTTCATTTAAAACGTAGGCAGAAAATTGCAAACTAACACCCAGTGATCAGGACTTTGCTGAGGTAGAAAATCTCTAACAATCAGTTTAAGCAAGGTTGGAGTGTGCCACCAGGGACTGGCTTGAGACACCTTGACCTTTCTGTGGAGGCTCCTTCTGGAGCTGGGGTAGCTCCTGTAGAATGTTCTTTGTGTGAGCAGCAAAGAGCTGCCTGGAAGCTGAATTCCCAAAGCCATTCCTGGGTCCTGAGGATTCCTGAATTCCCAAAGCCATTCCTGGGTCCTGAGGATTCCTGAATTCCCAAAGCCATTCC
>JACDOX010000093.1:608124-627696 GCA_014549065.1 Cardinalis cardinalis
CAAAGCCATTCCTGGGTCCTGAGGATTCCTGAATTCCCAAAGCCATTCCTGGGTCCTGAGGATTCCTGAATTCCCAAAGCCATTCCTGGGTCCTGTTGTGCAGGGAGAGCTGCCTGCAGGACCCAGCTTTCCCTGGGAACATCACGGCTGTTGTTTGAGAGGGAAGCATTCTCAGGAAGCTGAATGTTTCATTTAACCATCTCTATTTGAAGCAGATAAAGGAATTCTGCAATCTCTCCCATCTGGAATTTCAGTGTTGACAGTGGAATTGCCAGTGTTGGTGTGGATGTCACACATAAAATAGTTCCACATTTCTGTTTCCTTCATTGTGRTTGTGACACAACAGGAGCTAAGTTGGATCCTGAGGTCTGGTGAAATGTATTCTACTGTGTGCAGGGGCAGTGAAGTCCTTTGGGCACTTTTATTGAGCACAAGTTACTGCTAGGTTGGCTCAGAGGTTAAAAAAAGAAAACTCAAGCTCTGAAAAGCCTTTTTCCAGTCATTTTTCACTTCCTTTTTGGTCATTCCTTTTCCTGTCGCTGTTGTACAGACCTGTGTAATGCTTAGGATATACAAATTATTTTTAAAGTTAAAATGTTCGTTTCTCAGGATGGAAAGTTACCTGTAATTCCTACCATTGCATGACAATGATCACCAACAGGAGTTATGGGAGTCTGACCAGTGAGAATCAGGAGAGATTCCTGTTACAGCAGGAATTTATAAATATGAAAGTTGATTTCTTTCTGATGTAAGGCTAGTTTGACAGGCTATGGTCTGGTGATTCATGAAAAATTTCTTAAAAAATAAGAAATATCTTTCAGAAAACAGAAACCTTCAAGTTTTTCACCTATTTTTAACCTGAACATCATTCTTCCCTGAGAGCCTTTAGAATTTGCACACAGACATATCTACTTGCCTTTGTCCTATCTGGAAAGAACTATTTTGAATCAAGAAAAGTATTTTCCTGCTTAATGGTTTTTTTTTCCATTTTCATGATTTTTTTTTCCCATACAGAAGTAAAAAATGGTTCACTTCTGAATGTTGCCATCCACTAACACCTTCTTTAGGAAAGGCTTGGATTTGCTCATATCTAAAGTCACTGCAGGGTAGCATGGAAGATAATGGAAAATCAAGTGTCAACTGTTGCCTTTTTACAATAGAAACATGATCAATATTCCAGGAGCACATTATTTTAGAGAAAGGTTTCCAGCTCCATAAAGCCAAGATGTTTGACTGTGAGCAGAGTGACATTGCCCAGACTTGCCCTTTTTTGGCATTARTAATAAACCCCAGGGTTCCTCAGAAAGGACAAAATCACCTTCTATCATTCCATTTTGTGCACTTGCTAGTACTTACMTGTTTTAGAAGCTGGTCTCTCTGGGCTTAATTACTTGGGGGACACCTTGCATATTAAACTGAATCATTTTTAATATTAAAAACCTGCTTGAAACTCTTTGTGCAGCATGAAAAGCTTTCTACTCTCTTGTTTTGCTCCTTAATGGAGGATCAAACACTGTCTGTTTGCTTATTGCAGGAACAAATGCAAGCAATGGCACAAAACCATCCTGTGCATCATTTTAGTTATTGGGGGGGGAAAATCACCMCTTTATTCTTGATTTTTTTACTAGATCCACTGAATCTGTAACTCACAGCAGGCAGCACTCTGGCTTGGTGCTGTTTCTGGGCTGAGCCCTTCAGCTGGCAGGAATGGATGTGATTTTACTGAATTTCCTCAGCTCTGAGTGGTTCCAGAAGTGCTGTTTGAAATAGCAGAGTGCCCAGGCAATGGGAGAGCCCAGCATTTGAGCATCTTTGTTCTCTAATGGGAAAAATCCCCTGAGCTGCCAGCCCTGCTGAGGGCAGGAATCCATCTCTTGCTTCTTCTGTTCACAGTCAGACATCAGGAGCATCCCTGCTCTCCCCAGAGCGGCTGTGCTGGCCCTGCTCAGCCACAACTTCCTTTTCTTTTAATTACAGAGAGRGAAATGTTAGCACAGCTCAGCTGCTTCTGAGCCATTGATCCACATCAGTAACTGAGCACAGGGGGGAAAGGGAGCATTTTACACACTGCTGATAATCAGTACTGCCTTCTAAGGGAAGTTTGCACAGAATCATGGAGTGATTTAGGTTGGAGCAGCCCTCCAGGATCATCCAGTCCAGCCATTCCCCCAGCACTGCCAAGGCCACCACTGTCCCCAAGTGCCACAACCACAGAACTTTTAAATATTCCCAGGGGTGGTGACACCCCCACTTCCCAGGGCAGCCTGTTCAATGCTTGATGATATCCCAGTGCAGAAATTTTCCCTAATATCCAATTTAAACCTCCCCTGTGGGCTGAGCATTTGTAGCTGATGCCACAGGGTGCAAGAAGAGGCTTTCCCAGGAGTTTACCACTAATTGTATCTGTAAAAGGCAGGAATGATGGGCTAATTTCAAATGATGGATTATGTGTAAAATTAGCTTTCCTTCGAAAAAAATTCTCCTTTATGGTGAGTAATGAAAATAATACTTCTCTGGTCAAGCTGAATATATTAATGCTTAATATAARATAAAGATAAATCACTGGTGAACACTGCAGTAAATATGCACTGAAATTAATCAAGTTTATATCGCATCCTATTAATTACTGGGATTGTCTTCCACCAAAGCAGGCTGTGTTTTGTTGTGTTCACTGTGTTCTCATCCTGAGCCACTTCCATGCTCACATCCCAACTGTCCCAGAGGGTTTTTATTCCCCTCAGTACCCACTCCCATCTTAGCAAGTAGATCCTTGTGTACTGAACAYCACAGCACTCAGCCAAGGACCTGCTGTACTGGAGATCACAGAGTGTTTGGGGGATTTAAAGCTGATGGTGCTGTTGAGGAATGTTCAGTATTCTGCTCCAAAACCAAGCAGGTTCATTAAGGAGCCACTTAATTTCCATTCCCAGTTTTGTTCATGTCCCATAGAACCGAGAAAGTGGGAGGTTCTGTGATCAGCCAATGTGCGGCCACCACTGATGGGCGAGTTCTTTGTGTTTCTCACCATTKCTTTATTTTTTAATTTATTATTACTGTTACTACCATTTGGTCTCTGTCCTGAATATCCTGATGGACTCRTCCTCTGGGCTCTGAGTTGCAGCTGGACAGCAGTGTGTCCGTCAGGGATCCCAGCTGGAGGCTGGGGCAGGGGGCACATGGGACACCCGGTGTCTCCTGGCTTCCCTTCCCCAGCTCCAGCTCTGGGCAGGGCTCTGGGGCTGCTCTKCCCCAGGWGGGGGAATCCTAAACTAGCAAAGCRCTGRGGGGTGTTGCTCCTGATGTGATTCTTTGTGTGGAGAGAGGGAAAGGGAGAGGAAGAAAATATACAGAATTTCCACAAGCTCTGGTTTCCCTCCCTTTGTTTCCAGAGCTGGTGTGCACTGYCCAAGGCAGTAGCAGGTGTCCTTCTGCAGCAGGATTAGCACGGTCTGGGCTCTTCCTTTTCCCAGTGCCACGTGTGCCAGGCTGGTGCTGCTCGWGCTGTGTGGGTGACAGTGGCCGGAGACACGGCCCTGGTCCCTGCCCGCGTGTCCCAGCTGTCGGCTCGGCTCAGCCGCGGCCCGTGGGGGGCTGGGGACAGAGCCCTCCCTGCCGGTGCCACCGTGGAGCTCAGCCTGGCTGAGGCTGGGCCAGCAGCACACTTTGCTCCCAGGATTTTTCTGCTTTCACTGTGTTTGACATTTGGAAGGCTGAGCCTCATTCCAGGTGGGCAGTCGCCGGCACCAGGCTGGGAAATGAGCTCTGTAAGATGGAGAGCAGATGAGAAAGGGGAAAGAGTGACCACAAAACTAAAATGAGATTTGAGGCAGATTTTTGTCCTATTTGATATCTGTTCAAACAAGAACCTAGAAACCAGAGACCTTAAAAACGAGAGCAAATGTGGTCTCTCTTTACCCTTTGGGAGACAGAGACATAGTTGGTTCATTTGGTGCATTTAATGCTCAGAACACAAACTCCCCCAGTGATGTTCCAGCAGTGCTGCTTGCAAGGTCAATATGCTGCATTTGTGAGTTTTATTTTTTATAATCCAGCTCTCCTTCTCTTTCACCATTCTAAATAAATGCTGTTTTCTGCCAGTATCAATTGGCTACTGCAGCAACAAAGTCCTGTACCATGGGCCAAGGGAAGGCTAAAGGAAAACACAGCTCCTGAGCATCCTTCTGGAATGCTGGAGCAAGCAGGCAGATGGCACAATGTAAGTGTTTGTGTCTGTTTTAGTGACAAACTAAATTTCCCTTGCAAACTCAGTTTCTGCCTTTCTCAGCCTCTTAATGAGGCTGATGTACCTTCTGAGAATGTCAAACAGTGCCTTCAAAATAGAATAAATTCTTAATAATGTAATCAGATAGTTAAACATAAGCACTTGCAAGAATTTTGGCATTAAATGTTCTCATTAAAGTCGGTTTCTTCCTTGTTTATGGCAAATAGGGCTAGGAATGCTGAGGCAGCAGGATCTGAGTCTCCTTCAAAACCACCCCAGATCCATCCTGAAATGATGTGGCAGTRCTGAGAGAGCCAAGCCCATGTCCAGTACTGTCTTAATTGAGTTGGAGCTGAAATAGTGCCCAGAGGGTCTGGGCAAGGTCAGGCTGGTTTGGCCTGGGAGCGAGCAGCCAGCTGGAATCCCAGGATCTGCTGAGCTGGATCTCCCCAGCAGGATCACTGGGTCCAGCTCCTGGCCCTGCACAGACACCCCAGGAACCAAACCAAGGCCTGAGTCTGGAGAAACCTGCACCTCAAAAGGCCTGGGGAGGTGGAAGATTTTCCCTCTAGGCAAGGAAAGCTGAGGCACWGCAAGTGTTGCCTCTGCTAGTGGAGATTCTGGAAAATCAGTCTTGATTTCTGCAGTGGGGGAGTTTTCTTGCGATCATGGTGCTGCCCTGAAGCTTTTTTGAAATCTCATTTACACAAGACTTTGTTTTGKTTTTTTTTTTTTCATTAAATATGATCATTATTGAAAGGTTAAAATGCTAAAGAAATGACAATATTTAAAGCATGTTATAAAAAACTAGGAATTTTTTTTTTTTTAATAAGGAGTCAAAAAGGATCTCCCAGTGTAAGGTCCACTCCAAGCTGCAAAGCCTGGCTCACCAAAGCTGTGTTAAAGGGGTCTGGAAAATTAAGATGAACTAATTCTGCTGAACCCACCAAGATGGGTTTAGTTGTTTGTTTGGTTTTATTTCTTAGACAGAAATATTCAGAGGARATCAAATTGGGAAATTAACAGAACTGTAACTTCCCTTCCAAACATCTTGGTGGAAAACCCTCAAAGGAAGAATAGTACTTCTGTGGCTGTGAACAKAATTGAGTCCTCCAATATACTGTGCTAATGGTTATTTCTCCTGTAACAATGTATCCTGAAATGTATCCTGCAAGGAGGATGGAAAAACAGTTTTAAGTGGAGAGAAGGTAATATTTTTCCTTAATCAAGCAGATAATATTAAATGACTCGTAAAACAGTTGGCCAGATGCAGTAAACAGAGGTTGGAAAAAAGGCARAGATATTCCCTTGGTTCCCCACCCCAGTGGTTTAAGGAATGGATTTCCAAAACATAACAGCCTTTAGAAATGTGATTGAAATAAAAAGATACTGTGTCCTGAGGGGGAGTGTGCACACCCAGGGGTCTCAGCTCAGAGGGGCAGCAGCGAGGAGGAGGGAACAGCACGAGACAGAGAAGGGAACGTTTCTCCTGCAGAAAAGCAGGGACAGAAACTCCACTTAACCAGCTTGTACTGCAGAATGTACTTGGGACTCTGGTGGTAAAGAAAAGCCCATTTTGGATTCTGGGAAAACCATTTTAGCCTCTTCAGGATATTAAAAAAAGAGAAGAGTTGAGCCAGAGTGTTGGGTACTGAGGCATTCCAGCTTCAGATTGCCTTCAGTGATCTACTGAATTCAGGGGACTTTTTAATGAGCACTGGCTTCAGGGAGAAAATTAGTCCAAGTGGTAGTTAGGCATTTACTGAGATGACCAAAACAAAGGCTGCAAAGTCATTTTAAAACTGATAGGCTACTTTTGGGATATTTTTCCTAGGTAAGTGCCATGAGTTTCACTGCATTCCTCTCTCCTTTCAGCCAAATTGGGATTTAATTGATTTCAGACAAACTATCAATGGAGAGATGTATGTACCTGTGGTGGTTTCTCATACCTGTATTTATTATAAATTCTTAGAATTCCTGCAAGGCTCTACAAGCATTTGCTTTGCTGAAGCTGCTCCAAATGTTTTTTCCACTTCAAGGCTGGGAATGAGAGCAGGTCTGAAAAACACCCCAACACAAAAACATGGATGGTGGATGTGGTGGTTTTTAATTGCACATTTCTGTCTCCCTTGCAGAAGCTGAGCAGTTTCTCTGCAGTGCAGAATTCAGCCCCACTGCTCTGTCTTACCCCYACGCTCACCAAATTCCTGCAGGGATGAAAACCAGCTGCCTGTTAAATGGGGAGTTGCTCCAGGAATCCATCAAAATGCTGATACCCATTTTTAATTTATTAATTGAACCCTTGAAAGCATTGCTTTGGCAAACAGCTCTTTTTGTAGCTCTGATAATTACTGAAGAGGGATAATCCAGCCTTCCTGCTATTCCATGGTGTACTGGGAATACACACATTGAATCATCTGGTGCCCCAAGTTTGGCTCAGATGCCAGGATGAGTTAGTGCATAGTTAAATATCTGGCAGATTAATAAAAAGCATTCCCATCCTCTTTCCATGTGCAAGATACTTGCAGTGAAAATATATGTGAGGAAAATAAAGTATTGGAAAAATAAAGCCATCTGGTGTGAGAACAGCAAAGCTTGTTGAAAAAATGGTGTCTGCTCTGAAATGGGCACAAAACAAACAAACAAAACCCCTCCCTGTGATTCTAATTTCTTCCAGTTGCCTTAGTTCAATAAATAAATTCCATTTTTTCCTCTCCTCCACTGAAATGTAGTTTCCAAGCTTGAGAAGGAAGAGCTGCTTTGAAATGAGTAATTGAACCATTCAGTTTTCATTCCTTAGGACAGAAATAGGATTTTTTTTCCTAAACAAAACACTTGAGTGTAAGGTTTGACTCCTGCAGGAGTTCATCCAAAAATGTGTAAATCTGGGGAAAGTTTATATTTAAAGACAGGGGCATTTTTCAGTCAAAAATATTAACTTTGAAAACATTAAGTCTGAAAGTTTCAGCCAGAAATAGTGAACAGGGTCCAAAGGCAACTTGAGTCMACAAATCACTGAAGAAAAGCCATAAATGGCATAACATAATCCTGAAGGAAAATTGAAATGACAGCCCTATGGCGTGAAAAAAGTGAGTAATTACGAAATCAGCATATCAATATTTTGCTTCTCTACCAACTCAAGTTTACTGAAGAAAATTCCAGCTGCTCTCCAATTTTGCCTGRCATTGGGAACAGTAATGAGCACATGGCAGGGAGGAACCACTGGAGGGATGGAAGTGGGAGCAGGAAGGGTCTCATTTCTCTCTGCCCACCACACTTAAACAACACTTTGAAGAKTTTTCCATCATAGCTGGCCTTAACAGAATTCCTACATAAAAGGAGGAAACTCAGTATCCCGTTAGTGTTTAGCTCAGGTCCCAGTTTCATGTGTTCAGTGTTGACTTACAAAGTGACTGAATTAAAGAGCACAATATTTCTAAAGWCAAACAAAAACTTTACATCCTTTCTCTTTCCAGCTACCACCGTTGTTCTGTGTACTCCAAATAGTTGTAATTAATTAGTGACAACTCTGGGGGAAGGAAGAGCAGAGGTTCTACAAAAACTACAGTTTTAGAAATAACCATAGCTCAAATGCATCACTCTGCATATTATTTTAGAAGTACACATTGGCAATATAWTCAAATATTCATCCTCCTCTAAAAAGCCATTAGTACAAATTCATTCTCACCTTCAGATTTTCAGTGCCAGATTTTCTGAAGATTCACCTTGACAGAATTTCAGGTTCGTATGTGATGTAAGATTTGTTCTTTCTTTTTCTTCAAGAGTCTTCCTTGACTGTCTTTGCCAATTGAATTTCCATTCTCAGGAGAGGAATGTTTTCCCATCTTGCATTACTTGTATTGCTAAAAGCTGGGTTGCCTGTGATCTCTYAGGCTCCCAAAGTTCACATTCTGAATTTCACTCCCAAAGTTCACATTCAGTACCCAGTGCCAGCCTGCACCAGCCCCAGGGCTTTCAGCTGGAGTGAAGAAACTGGACAGGTGGGGACAGAAACTTCTTAAATTTACAATTCTTAATGACCTAAAAATGCTTATTCAGAGACTCATTAAAGCTGGTATTATCCCTACGTCTGTTCTGGAAAGCAATTAACCAGTTTAGRAAGTGGCACATCCCTAAATGCTCTCCCAAGTCATAGAGATTAGGGAGCATCACTCTGGATTAGGCAATGGATTACAACGTGGAGAAAAAGAGACTTGGCTGGTAGGGTTATGTCAAGAAAAGGAAATTATGCTGCTTGATTGATGCACCCAATTAAAACTGTCTGAAAGAGCTCAAAATTCAATCACAGGCACAGGGAAGTGCTCACAAATGCTCTGAAGAGCAATAACTGTTCATACAAATTATTTAGGAGAAAATTTGTAGAAGAAAATGTGCAGGAGAAAAATCTAAACTTTTCACATTCAGTTCTGGAGTAGAAACTGCCAAAAGTCATTAAATTATTCACTAACCATCATTTGTTCAGCTCAGTGTACCACAAAAGTTATTGATTAGGAAGTTTATAGGAGTTGGATGTATTTACAGAAATGGGTTTCTCTTCCTTCTTGTTACTTTGTAGCATGTTGGGATTTTCTTTTAAAAATGCTGAGGGATTAAGTTGTGCATTATTTATGGCAAATGCTCCCTGCTCAGATCCTGAGCTAATGGGGATGGCACCATGAGAACTTTTTAACTAYTCAATATTGCATTTCACTTTTCTAAATGAACAGCCTTTGCCTGAAAAATACAGTGGAGATAATGAGAGAAAAGCCAAGCAAAAATCATGGACATAATACTTATGAAAGAGTAAAAGCTTTCTGGTGGTTGTTTATCAAAATCTTTGTTGTTTGAAAAGAAGGATTTTTTTTTTCTTTTTCCTCTCTTTACTTCAGCACAGCAGAATTTTCCCCAGGTGGGATTCAACAGCTTTTTACCTTAGAGCAGACAAATTCTTGACTCTGAGACTGGGCAGTGTTGGGTATCGTTTATTATGAATCCTTGGAAGTGGCTGGCACCTACAGAGGGATCCACTTGGCCATTAATGAATTARTTTCTGTTTCAGGGGATCAGAAACTTTTCACTGTTCACTAACAGAGAMAAAAATGCCTCATCCTGAGCCCTGAATTCCAAGAGTGTGGGAGGAGGTTTCCTCCCAAAGCCRCAAATGTAAATGCCTATTTCCAACTGTGCAGAGGTGCAGGGCTCCTGCAGCACTCACTGAGATCAGGGAGGGACAGGAATGTGCCAAACATCTCATCTGGCTGGAGTGGGATGGAAGTGCAGAGGAAAGTAGGACGAGGAATGCTCACCCTCTGATTACTCTGATCTGGCATATGCTTTTAATCTCTTGGAAGGAGCAGGAGAGTTTAAGCCTGAGAGGATTACTGTGGTAGGTTGCTGTTACTTGTGCTTTGTAAACAGAGGCTTMATGTTTGCAGTGCTTTACCCTGTCCCAAATCTCCCCAACTTTGGCACACTGTTATTTTTGGATTTGGCCCCTATGCAAAATTGAAGGTAGTGAAATTCCTTTGGAGTATGGATGAGAACCCAGCCTGTGGGTGTGRATCTGTAACAAGCTGATCCTGACTGTGATTCTAAAACTCCTCCAGYGCCTGTGCTGCGGATCTGGGAGCTGGAGGTGTGGAGGGAGGTGCCAGACTGTTCCTGAGAATCCYTGACTGCCAGCTCAGCACAGCTATTGTTACACAAGAATATGCAAAATAATGCAAAATAATKGGGGCTGATTTCAGTGTCACTTCTGGGAGTTTCTGTGCCGGCAGCCACAAATCCTGGATGCTGAGTGCTAACATATGCCAGGATGGAAGAGGCCTGTTGCTTTCAGTGTAAATCATTTACAGCCTTTATTTCCTGCAGGCTGACAGGATCCACTGTGGCAGCACCAGGAGAACGCTGGGCACTGCTCAGTGAGGGGCTGGAGAAAGCTGATGACTAAAAATGACAAAATCATCTCCCTTTTAGGGCTTGTCCCTTTTCCAGTTACTGTGGGAAGGTTCTTACATTGCTAAGCCCTTTTTCACCGATGGCCTGAAAGCAACAGATGTTTGAGTGTTGCAGATTATTTAGAYAATTTCTTCCTAGTTCATAACTGCTGAAGCATCAGCACAAGGAAAATGCAGAGTTGTGCTTACCAAGGCTTAGGGTTGAGGTTCAGTGTCCACAACTGGAGTTGCAGGAATTAAGCACAAGTGATTTTTAATGAGGAATTGCAATTGGTTCCTTGCTCCCTGGCAAACTGAAAAAGACACAAAATCAATCAAAACTCAGCGCAAATTATTCATCTGACTTGACTCAGTTTAGCACAAACAACCCAACATGGCAGCAATAAAAAGCCCTTTGCTCTGAGGGGCAGCAGAGCCCTGAACCCAAGGGAAGGCTGAGTTAAAAAGCTCCAGTTTGGGTCTCAGGTCCTTTCCCATCCCAGCTAAACAGACTCTTGCAATTTCCCAGACTCTGCAGGGAAGACAGTGGGTATTTAATGCAGGAAAAAAGTGCAGAAACAACCAACATTTCACACCCAGTCTTAAGAAAGTACCAAGCTGGATTAGGAGAAAAATGAATCTTTCAGATGAACAAATGTTCAAATCCTGGAGCAATGTGCTGGTGAGACAGAGGTTTAATGAACTCTTTAGAGGTGGTATAAATTGGCACAGCTTCAATGGAGCCCACAAAAAAAACTGGCCCTGACTTTATACAAATATACAGTAATGATCTCCCTTTCTTCTGTTGGGAAGCTTTTATCCTCAAAAGCCACGTTCCATGTGAATTATCTTCATCATTTYCCCCCATTTTAAGCTACAGGCTCTGGCCTCTCTATTTAACTGTARCACTTTCTATCAGAAAATCAGGCAGTGCTTTCTAAGGGTAGCTCATGCATTGAATTCAGCTGTCACAGCTACTTGTGCTGCCTTGGGTAATTGGTTCCTCACAAATCTTTATCTAAAATATAAAGCCAAATAACTATTAAAAACCTTAACCTAAACGGCAGCAGTAAATTAGCTCACAAATTTCTTTTACTGCTGCGTTTTGCTTGGATTTACTCAGCCCATAAATCAGAGCTGGGCAGGAAGTTTGCAGGGTGGTGGTCACAAGGGGCTGAGCCTGAAGCCATAAATGTTAAAGCTGAGGAGGCTCAACCAGGAATGATCCGAGCTCTCCTCCACACAGGATCTGCAGGTTCTGTTGCTTCCTCAGGATCACAGGACTCTGTCTCATGTTTTAAACACCTGTGGGATTGTTTCAGGGATCATTTTTTAACTGTAGGATGGGAGGAGGTTGGTGGGGACCCAGCTYTCTTCAGTGAGGAATGGTTGGAGCCACCACTGAGACCACAGGACAGCAGGATTTGGCTTCCTCTTTAGCCCCTTTGGTTTGAACTTGTCTGCACAGAGAAGTGCTGGGAAATTGGTGGAAAAGGGCAGGAAGAGCCAAGGAAATTATGGCTGAAAGAATTGTGGGGGAATTTCAGGCAGGACAAGGCAGAGGGCCTTGCTGGACTGAGCCTCCTATCTCCTAAAGAACATTTCCAGGAATTGTCCAACCCTCAGACTGTTAAGCCTTGGGAAAGCAAAGATTTGGGCTGTAAATACTTTGGTGAGGTCAGCTGGTGGTTCTGACTCTCAAGCTGCTGTTGGATTTGTCCTCTCAGAGCAGTGGGTCCTTGCCCCTTGAACCTGACTGAACTCTGTGTCTACAAACCAAGTCCTGGGATTGTCTTGTAAAGGTCACTCGAGCTCCTGGGTGCTCTTTCAACCTGCAAAGGCTGAGGAGATCCATAAAATAAAGATTTGCTTCTGCTCCTTAGTGCTGCTGGCTAAAAGCAATGGTGAGTTCATGGAGCTGCACAAGGAATGTCCCAGGCTGTGGAATTCATTCACCTCAGGGGAGGTGTTAAGAGGTGAATTTGTATTTCAGAAGTGTTGCTTGAAGATGAACTTCAGAAAACATGTTTTTCTGGACCTGGAGTGCCTTGTTCTTTACAGCAGCTGCTCTAAATGCTGAGGTTTTTAGTGATGTGTAGTTGCAGATTCTTAGACAAATTCACCCAGTTTAGCCAACAAACATTTTGTAATATAGAGAAGATGAAATAACTGGATTTTCCTCTTCTATGCTGGGGATGGATTTTTGCCTCCCAGTATTCAAAATACATTTTCCTCAGAGGGAGATGCTGTTCTAGGGTTCAGTGAAATTGTGACACCAACACTTTAAAAGCTCCTTGACACCAGTTTGCTGTGGGCTTTGTTGCTAACTCAGAATGGTCTCCATGGTTCCCCCAGTCTCTGAATTCCTCTGTGATGTCAGAGTGTTTGTCTGTGTCTTCCCCATGCCATGTAAATCCTGTRTCATGTATAGCATTAGACTGATGTGAGGTGTGATTTATGTGATTGCTGGAGCTAAAGCATGAGAAGGAGCAGCCAGTATTTAACTTCCTCACATTCCTCTGTCCTAATGCAGAAAACCTTTTATACACAAATCTTTCAAGTACTTCTGGCTCAGGTTCTGCATTTTCCCTTTTGTTTGGGTTCTGAATCCCTGCACACCAACCCTGGTCAGCCTGACCTCCTGTTTCTGCCACCTGTGCTCCACAGTACAGATTGTCCAGAAATTCTGGAGCAGAAATCCTTCTCTATAAATCATGCCCATCAACACCTGAAATGTGCTGTTCTTCTTTCTGAGTTGTAAATACATTTAAAAGCCATTTTGCCATTTATGTTCCCTGTGGGCTTGTTCCAGTGCAGGTCTGCTGTTTGTATTTTCCAAGTCACTTCTTTTGCTCCTGCAGCTCAAATATCAGCAGATCAATTGGGTGTTGCAGTCTCAGTCTCTGTTACAAATTCCTCTACAAACTTGGCCAAATCCCTGGATTTTTCAGTGTTCTGTTTGTAAGCTGTGAAATGGCACCTGACTCTTCTCGCTTGGTGCTTTTTACCTTTTTTAAGCAATCTGTGTAACCTTTGCTGAATTATAAGTTAAAACTTATTAAGAACAGTAATCATGGTCTGATATTGCTAGTGACCTTCACATTCAGTGAGATGGGGCAGGGCAAAGCTGCTCATTGCTTTGCTACGATTTCCTGTAAATTTAAACCTTACATTCATTTCTTTGGTTTAACTGACAAAACTTTGCTTTGTTTTTCAGGAATGCCAGACCTCATGCAAATCATGTTGGGGTGTTGTGGAGYAGGACTGCTGCCTCTGCAGCTGCAATGGGGCTGTCCCTCACTGKCCCTCACTGTTCCTGCTCCATCCAGAGCGTTCCCAGCTGTGCTGAGCAGGACCTGGTGCTCTCAGGGAGAGGTGAGTCCTGACCAGCTCCTTGTGCCATGCTTCCCACCTGAAAGGTGAGTAGAAAGTTGTTCCTTCCCTCTATTCTTTGACAACAGTAAAAATGTTGGAGGTTGGTTGGGGTTTTCCAGGTTGGTTTGTGAGAGTTTCCAAAGGAGGCGCATGTCCACGCAAGGCTGGAGGAGGGGGAATCCCTCCCTCTGGCTTTGTGCAGTCCTTGCACARTGGGGTGCTGAAAATCCCCCAGTGCTTTATAGACTAACTAAAACTAATTATATTTATCTTTTAATTGAGCCCCTTTGGGGCAGCAGCTGGTACAGTTTGTGGATATTCATTACTTTTTTAGTGCCCTCTCTCCTGGGTTTAGCTGGCTTCTTTTTTTCCCAGCCAATTCCAGCTGCCTGGGTAGGRGAGCAGCCTTTGGCTGGGTATGGGAAGGGGCACGTGGGCTTGAGAGCTCTGAGAGGAGGCTTCAGTGTTTGCACCAAAGAGAGGCTATGGAACCTCAGCTCCCTCAAAAGAGTTAATTTGATATTTATTATGTAAGAGATTTTGAGCAACTTGGAAAGGCTGGTGAGGGTGGGGAGATGCAGTAATTTTGTTTCTATAGRGTATCTGGAATGTTCTTACATCCTTTTCCCTGAAAGCACACTCTGAGTGTTGGATGCTGAYTTGGTCCCACAGCTCCTGAGAGACTGGTTCTTTCTGGGAATGTCCACATGGACACATCCAGTGGAGAAGAAAGCAGAGTCTGGCTCCTCAGGTTGGGGGGGGGAGGCTGGTTCACAAGTAACCATGGCAACCAGGCTGTCACTGGGAGCATCAAGACATTTTCATACCAAAAATAAAAAAGCCCAAACACACAGCAGACATTCCCACTCCAGCCAATTTGGAGATCCTACCCTCAGTTTTATTCCTCAGGGATGCTGGCAGCAGCAGCAGGTGAGGAGATTTTTCCTTCCTCCATCTCCTGCATCAGCAGCAAATGTTGTTTCTGGTGATAAACCTAATAATGGCTTCCAATTAAATGGGGTATTTGAGTTTTGAATTGAAGAAACACTGAAGATGATTTTATGTTCACCTTAAAAAGTTTCCATCTGTCACACACTTCCCAAGCCAGTGTGCTCACGTCAATATTTATATCACCCAGCCCAGTGTTTTCACAGAAAAACCATTAATACAACATATCAGCTCTGGTGACAAGTTACATTTTATTGCTGTCAACAAACAAAGATGTTTTTTGTCTGCAAACTCCCCTTTTTTCCSTTTTTTTAATCAATCGTTGGGTTTGAGTTTTGAAGGAAATGTGTCGATGTGCTTTCCAATGTTTGCTGGAGACAAGACAGATGGAGTTTGTAGGAGCTGATGGAAGGCACTGATTAATTTTCCTAGGAGTTGAAATAACAGTTTTGGTGCAGGTTCTTTGCTTGGGATGATGAAACTCRCCGAATTCCTGAGGAGAACCAGGGAACTTCAGGAGGTGAGTCCCCRAAATAAAGACTTAATTTTGAAAACGCCTCAGAGTATTGATCCCGGCGCCGTTGTTCCACTTTAATTCCATTGGTACTTTTCCCCACTGTGAAGGGGACAGGGGCCAGATCAAAGCCACAACACTTGGGAGTCTCATGTCACTGCATTGTGGAGGCACTTCACACTTCCAGGTGTCCCTGTCRTGCTCAGAGGGGCGTCCCTATGGGCCTGCCACAGCTCCTCACACCCCTCTCCACCATTCACCCCTGCAACTTGACGTGAGACCTTACAGGAGCCCTCTGGAAACCARTGTTTGGATGCACTCTATGAACCATGGCACAGTTTATTTTTCTTCCTGTGCCAGTGGCTCTATTAAGAGGGTTATCAGTGTGTATGGAAGGAAGACATTTGATGTAAGTGGATTTTTTTTAAACAAAAACCAGTTTAAGAAGCTACTCATGCCAGTGGAACTAGTCAACTCCAGTGGTTTTAGTTGGATTTAAGCAGCAGTAGAAGAAAAATGGAATATGTGTACCAAACATGTCAGCTCTGCAGCTGGTTAATGGAACTGATAACTGTGTAACGATCCCCTGCTAATACCCAATTTTTAAGCCACTTAAAATCAGGTAAAATAGCTCCATTCCACAAAACTATCCATTGGGTCAGCTGCGCCTTATTGTTCAAAATTCCCTTTTTCAGTCCTTGTGGAGCTGTCCAGCTGCCAGATCTGTTACAGCAGCCAAATGGCCCACACACACCTGCCCTTATTCCTTATCATGGGCTCTGAGGGAAAGGTGGGAGCACCTGGGAATAGTCCTGAGATTCCACTGGATTTTGGAGCTGATTGCAGAGACTCCCATTTCTCTGAAGGAAGAGTGTGTCATCCTTGGTGTTCTGCCAGGTTCTGTTTAGTTGCTTTTTATTAAGAGCAGCCCCAGGCACGGGATAATCCGTACAGAGACCACAATCCATCCTGGCCGAGCTGCATCCCATGGCTGGGGAAGAACCTGCTGCAAGGTTCAGCCAGGTAAGACTCCCAAAGATGCAGAAAAACCAAATGCAAAGTGGTCTCCTCGTGAAGGTAAAGGAGCYCATGTTTTCAATTTTCTGTTCATTGGTTTCCTCTCTCATTCTGGCATGTGGTTCWTCTCTCATCTCATTTGGAAAAGCAAGGGAGAAATGGAAGCACACCCAGAGATAACAACACTGCTCTGACAGTGCCATGGTGGGATATGATCACCCTCGCTGTGCTCACTCATCTGGCTCTCATTTGAAGGTCATGGCTTGGAGTATCTCTGGGAACAGAGCTGTGACCAAAGTAGGGGGAAAAATTCTAGACTAGGATCAAAATGCAGAACTCTTAAAAATCCTCTGCAAGCCCTAGGAGTCCATATCTGTCCAGATACAAACTGTAGTTGTAATTTGTGTAGCCTGAAGGTCTGGCCGGTCCATGAGCTGTCRTTCCAGCTCATGTAGACTGCAGGCATCTCAGTGGTTCATCCAGCTCCAGCTGACTTTAAACTGGGAGCTGGTTACCTCCCAGAAATGCACTGGGGATTCCAGCTTTACTGAGCTCAGTGTTAACTCCCTCTGATGCTGAAGACATTGAAATTGTGTGGCCAGTGCCCAATATGGTGACACTCAGAAATCAAGAAAAAAAAAAACAAAGGGAAATAATTTTTTTTCTCCTTGTCTACTTTCAGTTTTACAGCAGCAGCACAGTGAGGGAATGTTGCATTTGTGCTCTTCAGCTGGATGTACCATTGGATATTTTGGTTATCAGTGTGGAAAAAGGCAAATTGAAGTAATCTACTGAAAAAAGAATTTTGAAGGTGTTTTTAATGTCTTGCTTTAAGAAAGAGAGTGGCTGAAGCTTGGATTCAGGTAGCAAATGCAATTTCCTGTCCTGAATGCCAGTGTGGTAATTAGACCATGAAGGACAATACTAATTTTAAGGTGTATGTGGGCGGAGAAAAAAAAGATTGAAATAATCAACATGTGAAATCATAAGTGAATCCAGTTTCCTTGGCAACTTCTACAGTGCAGCCTGAGTATCCCTGAGACTTTCACTTGGAAGCAATGGGCAGCAGGTAGTTACTGGAGGTGGGAATGCTTTTGAGGGAGAGCAGTGGGGAGCTCTGGTTCAAACCTGATTTTGTTGTCCCTATCGAGCTCTGTGTCATTGTTTTCACTTCCCATCGAGCTGTTAGTGGTTCCTGTCCCTGGCAGAGGTGGGTATGGCACTGGGAAGT
Organism: Cardinalis cardinalis; assembly: GCA_014549065.1. NCBI lineage: Eukaryota > Metazoa > Chordata > Aves > Passeriformes > Cardinalidae > Cardinalis > Cardinalis cardinalis. The sequence goes on from JACDOX010000093.1 coordinate 625,368, forward strand.
GTCATTGAGAAACTGAATGGTCATTGAATTGTGTTACATAMACAGTTACAGCAGAAGAGACTTTGCTTAGAGATAGACCAAAAGCAGTTGAAAAAGCAGTAGAAAAGGATTTTGCTTTGGTGTTTCAGATACAGCAGTCCCTACAACCATGCTCTGGGCTGATGTCTTCGTCAGTCCCTCTGCTTGCATGCACTAACTCATCACAACTGGAGCATCAAAGAGCTCATAAGCCTTAAAAAAGAGGAAGTGTTGGGTTGTTTAGCTTTTCCCATCCATCATTTCAATCTTTGCATGATATCTTCAAAGATTTTCTTTTTAATAAAAATGGAATTGCTCTGCAATCCCATGAGAGGTCCTTTCAGAGAGAAAGTAAAATTGCAAGACCCTAAAAATCACATGGAATGACAATGAAATTGGGTTACAGATTTAATTGGCTTTAATTGGAAAACCAGCTACTGGAAAAACCCCTCAAATGCAGCTAAACAATACTGCAGGTCAAAGGGAGTTCCTGAGGAGGGAGGTAATTGTTATAGGGGATCAGGAAAGGAACAAGGGATGTTTAGGCCAAAAGAGGAAAAATGGAATAATTTGCTTTATACATCTCCATATAAACACAATTTTATATATATATTTATATGTGTACATAAATATATAAATACTATTGCCCATTGCAAATAATTTTAGATTTCTTGTACAAAATATCATTATTGGGATAAAAAGTTTAAAGATATTCTTTAATACTCTCTCTTCCCTTCCCTTTCCTATCTGTGGTACCTGCAATAAAAGTGGAGCTAATTTTGTTTCATGTTTGGACACATATTTAGATTTGACCACAGGAAGCTGCCACAGTGCTGTGGCTGGAGGGGTTTTTTGGATGAGTATCCCAGTGTCATTCCCAGGGGCAAAATGCCCTCTGGAACCCAGTGCCAGCTCAGGCCAGAAGGGCAAACTTGGCACGTGGGCTCAAAATCACTTTTCTGTGCTGGTTGTTGACAGCAGCAAAGTCTCTACAGGAGCTGGGTGTGCTGAAAAGGACAATTTATTGTGATTCAAGAGAACTGTGATCAGGATTTACAACTCCAGTGCATCCTTGATGTAACCAACACCAGATGGTAAATGAAGGAGCTTGTGAGGTATTTCTTTAGTTTTTCCAAGGTGCTGGTACCAGATCTGRTGCCAGCTGCTCATCTTAATATGAATACTTCCAGGTGTGTTAACTCAGCCTAATCCCCTAAAATAGGCACTTTTTTACTGTAATTTATATGTGACCTTTGTGAGCAGAGTGTCTAAGAACACAGGGAGGTTAATGAATTCTGTCTTTTCKCACCAGTGTGAGGCACTGAAGTAATAATCTCTCGTTAGAGAAGGGAACAGAGGGCACACGTCATGTCCAATATTTTAGCCTGTGGCAGAGCTGTGAACTAAACCCAGCTCTCCAGAGCCAGGCTCAGAGCTGAAGCAAATAGGGCACATTGCTCTCACCAGCCCATCCATGGGATGAATTGCAGTGGACATTTAGAAAGCGCTGCAAGGTTTTAAATCCAGGATGCAAATTTTCCTCAGCAGATTTKGCCTTCATTGCTCTTCCCTCAGCTCCCAGGGTGGTGGTGTCGTGTTGCAAGGAGTGCCAAGGTTCTGGGGCTGCTGGGGGAAAGCTGTGCTTGGGGCAAAGACAGCAGAGGCTTTTCCTGAAACCATTCTGTGTGGCTCTAGGCCAGAGAAAACTCCTCTCTCATGACAGAGGCAGTGCTGAAATACTTTGCACAGCCTTCCTATTACCTCTGGGGCTTTGTTAACTTGTGAGAACATTTGCAAATCCAGTCAAATKATTTTATGCTGCCTCCTGCAGCACAGTCCCCTCCCAGGTCATTGCAGAGCAGCACATCMGGCACAAAGCTCACCCCTGCTGGCCTCACAGCAGAGTGGGGCAGGACCTACAAGGCACAGGGCTGATCCTCTTCCCTTCTTTCAGTTTGCTGTTTCCAGTGTTCCTTCCTTCTGMTTCTGCCCTTCCATCCTGATTTCTGTTCTCCCATCTTCCTGAGTCTTTACATCAGTTTTTATCCTTCCTTCCCTTCCATCTCTCTGTCCTTCCTCCTTCTGTTCCTCTGTCTTTCCATCTATTTTGCCTTCTTTCTTTGTCTATACATGTTCTTCTTTCTACCCTTCCATCCTCTTTTCCATCCTCCTGTTCTTCATTCTGCACTCCACTCCTTCCTTTCTCCTTTTGCCCACGCTTCCACCCCTCTGTTCAACCAGTCTTATTTCCATCCATCTCTCCTTCCCCCTCTTTGCCCTTTAGTGTCCATTTCTGTCCCTCTTTCCACTC